>PNEQ01026811.1:12766-33292 GCA_003012365.1 Medauroidea extradentata
CACCACCTTGTGGTACATTAAGTACTACGACTTAGTTACAACTAGGCCGGCCTCTGTAGCGTAGTCGAATGAGCACCACCTTGTGGTACATTAAGTACTACGACTTAGTTACAACTAGGCCGGCCTCTGTAGCGTAGTCGGATGAGCACCACCATGTGGTACATTAAGTACTACGACTTAGTTACAACTAAGCTGGCCTCTGTAGCATAGCCGAATGAGCACCACCATGTGGTACATTAAGTACTACGACTTAGTTACAACTAGGCCGGCCTCTGTAGCACAGCCGAATGAGCACCACCATGTGGTACATTAAGTACTACGACTTAGTTACAACTAGGTCGGCCTCTGTAGCATAGCCGAATGAGCACCAGTTGTGGTACGTGAAGTACTTCGACTTGGTAATGTTTGGCCGGCCTCCACAGCGTAGTCGGTTAGGCGCCGGTCGCAGTACGAGAGGTCCTGAGTTCGAATTCCAGCTCGGACATGGCTGTTCTTTTGCCCTTCAACTCTCTTCACCCTCACTGGCTTTACGACCTAGTTGTTAAAGGAGGGAGGGTTTAAAATCCTCTCACATTCACCGCATATTTTTCTAAGTCGGGCCACATTGAACTTTATATTTCTAAGACACTTTAGTCATATGTTGCAATAAAGCTTCGTCTGGGTGGTTTCCGATTACCGTATCCGTTGTCTAGTTTCGTAAACACGTAGATAACAAAAAATATTACTGCCAGCCAGCAGAATTCTTCTACCTACTCTCTGTATCCCGACTGTGCCTTAAAACACTTACGCAACATGATTCTCGTAACTTCCAGTCAGAGCTATCGCCACGAGATTTCTGGACATTCAATTAAGTGAATTTAACAGATTTGCGCCACGTGATGGGAGATATCTTGCCCAGAGGCATATTGTGTGCATGTCAGTGAATCGTGGTAACAGCGACGATTTGTGACAGGTACTCAAGGGACTTGGCGGTATTATGTACTACGAGGAATAGAGTCGAAGAGTGTATTCTGCGACTTTTATAACACTCTCTGTGTGCTCTTTTGTGAGTGTGCATACAAACATTTAATGAACAGAGAGCTTGCATAAAGGGCTGGGACATTATTATTTTTAATTTATAACAGTTATATGTTTCGTAATTATTTGTTTTGCTTGTCCTTAATTCGTGATATTAATTTAGACGAGATTGTTAGTAATATTTAAGAATTGTATTGCATATAGTTGTAAATGAATTTGGCTTTAATTATTTTTATTAATTTAGTCTTATACCTCCAGTGTTTCTCGCCTAACTTTTAACACTCGTGTCAGAAGTGGGACGGAAACATTTATTAAAAATATAAACTAGTTAAAGTAAGTGTATGTAAATATGCATTTTCACTTACATGTTGAATGTTTAAAGAAAAGTAATTTTATGTTAATATTTAATTGCTTACAAGAATTATTGCGAGTGAGTTGAAAGGATTGTGAGCCTTGACAAAGGGACAATGTTAATGAGAATGTAGACAAGGAAACGGACAGTGTTTAAGATAATGTCGACAAAAAATTGAAGGAATCAGGGAGCTTGTGCATACAAATGTTGTTTATGTGGACTAAAATTAATTGTTTTTCAAATGGTATACCATAATATCGGCGGTCTTAGTGACTGTGTAAAACTTGACAAAAAGAAAAATTGGAAATGTGAAAGACGGTGCTGAAAGAGGTGAGTGTCTTAAGGACAGAATGATAGAAATTCCTATATTGGAAGACGTGTGGTCAGCATCGGCATGCGAAGATAGGAACGCAACGAAGTCAGAAATGAGGCACGAGGTTAACAACGGAGAGAACTCTGCAACGTCAGATCGGTGGCAGGAATGTCACAGCACATGAATTCAGATGGTGTTGTCATGTCTGGGGTTGGAAAAGAGGTTAGAATCAAACCTGCCACTTATGATGGCCACAAATTACGGTGTATCAGCATCAATACGAGATTATCGCAACCCTGAATGGCTAGACAGCAGAACAGCTTGCCTACTGCCGGTCAGCCATGTTGAGAGGTCCTGCACACGTTATACTCCAATCTCTGCCTTAACGACATATTCTATAGTATTTTACATTAGTTTCTGGTCCAGAGTTGTGCCCTCCTGTGACACAATTTCTGACATGTTCACCATGCTCAACTTTAAAGTCGCAGCCAGCGACCTAGGGACTTTCGCTAAGAACTTTGGCAAGACATTGTGAGGCAAGCCTATCAGTCACTCTAAGAGGTCCAGAGGAGGAGCGGGAAGTGATTGCGAATGGCTTCTTCATTGATATCATTGTTGATATGAAGATGTGGCAAACAGTACGCCGGGCAGTACCACACCATACCCTTAGCTCATGCAATGGAGGTTGAGTTGTCATGGCGAATTGTTTTGCAGTGCGAATAATGGCACTGATAAGTGAAGAAAAAGGGAACCGCGTCGAAAATACTCCAAAGGAAATTGAGACTCCAACAAATGTCATTTACAGATATTTGGTGCTGCAGAGCATCGCGTCGACCACAAAAGCGACTGTGGACGACCATGACAGCCCGTGCCAACGAAATCGGCGAGGGAACCGGTGTCGAAAGCCACACGAGGCCAACCAATCTGTAAAAAATTCAGGAAATATGTGAACACAAGTCTTTAAGATTGAAGTTTGGTGATTGCTTATGGTAAATCCCCACATTTCAAGTACATTCGGTGAAACAAGAACTTAATGCATTGCTGGTAGAAGGTAGCTTGTACGATGAAACCTAACAGATGATCTTTGATACAGGGGCTACCAAGCTTGAATACAAAGTCTACATAGCACATATTGAAGATACATGTTAATTATTATATATTTATATGTACTGGGCAAACTAGGATGTTGTATTGACACTCGACTGGGGATCTTGAGAGTAGGTGAAACAGTGGTACTTATAATACCTCGACCAGAATTAGTCTCACCAGTCTGCTATTCAGTAGTTTGGTTTTAGGACAATGTGCTGCCAGCCTCAAGTGAAATTGCAATGCTGGGGTGCTGTGTAGATAAATGTGTGATGTTCTAAGGATTTACTGTGCCATTGGGTCGAAGGAGTGATCTCCCTGATAAAGTACTTGTAATAAGGCCTAAAGTTTTATCAAACTTGGATAACATGACTGTTACAATAAAAAAAATCACCTACAGCACAATTAGTCTTGAGGCGGCCACAGTTGTGGTAATGTAAGGTTTCCCAAATAATCACAGCTGGGCCATAAACCTTAAAGGAGGATTATGTTAAGCACACTCTGCAAACTCCTTTATAGAACTCTGACAGATATCAAGGAAAAACCTAGATTGGAAACAAAAAAAAAATTATTCAGAACTCGATGAAGGAAAAAAAATATTTTTCATGTGGCTTACGTGGCCTTGGTAGGACATCTGTCGCATGCCACCGTGTGGACGCAGGAGAGGCTAGATGTATCAAGCAACCTCTTTGGCAGATGTCTAAGAGGTTTATTACATACTGCAGAAAAATTAAGGATATCGATGTGAAAGAGCCATTAATCTGACCATGATCATCTGCCATTGTGTTGAATAAGAACGAAGCTGGCTCTGCAAGATTTTGTGGAGATTACTGCCAGGGGAATGATATGACCAGGAAATCC
Source organism: Medauroidea extradentata (assembly GCA_003012365.1). Taxonomy (NCBI): domain Eukaryota; kingdom Metazoa; phylum Arthropoda; class Insecta; order Phasmatodea; family Phasmatidae; genus Medauroidea; species Medauroidea extradentata. The sequence continues at coordinate 16,396 of PNEQ01026811.1, forward strand.
ATTTACCCACTTACTTTTCTGGATGACACATTACATAGCCTGGCTGGGTAAAAATGGTCCTGCATCTTCGACATGAAAAGTTTTTACTGACAATTTGAAATGGCCCCAGAAGATAGAGAGAAGTCTCCTTTTTCTGTACAACGAAAAGGGACTCGGAAATTCATGGTCGTGCCTTTTGGAATGTGCAATACTCGAGTGACATTCAAACAACTAATGGTAGTACTATAGTATATTGGACAGATTTATTTAGATTATATTCTGATCATAGGGAAGACATTCGAAGAGTAATTTACATGTCATTATTAGTTGTTGCAGACTGAAATTTCAGATAATTTTAAACTAATGCCCACAAATTGCCACCCCTTAAAAAGTGAATATCCTGGGATACACAATGTCGGCTAAAGGTATTATAAGCCTATCCTGAGAAGACAAAATGAAGCAAAGACTAGCCACAGTCAACTGATCGGACTCATTTTGCATTAGTTTTCCACAAAAAGAAAGCAATTTTCGACAGTATTCACTGACTTGGAGCAGCGCTTCAGAGGTAAGTACTTACCACACGTCCACCATGCCCAACTAAGAAGCCGCACCCAGAGATCAGGGGAGCCACAGCAAGAATTGTGGCCTGACATTGTGCGACTCGCCCATTTATCGCTCTCGAGGGGTGTCCAGTAGAGGCACGAGATATCATAGTAGTCGGCTTATTCGTCGATGCAATCACCGACGTAGATGTGTGACATGCATTGCGCCTGGCTGCCCCAATGACTGTGCAGAATGCCCTCGCCAGAGCACTGCAGATCTAATCTGCAAGAGGGCCACCAACTCGTCATGCTGAGCAGGAGGTTGCACTGTTGGGTGACGAGAGAGTTAACAGTCTAGAGAACATCCTGAAGATAATGTAAACCACAATGAATGTAATAAAAAATTGAATTTCTTTGATTGCGTGTCTCCCTCTACTACAGAGGCAACCAAAGTGTTGAAAGTTTGAGCAACATGGACACCTGAGAGTCCAGTGCATGCTGCTGCAGTAAAATGACACTAACCAAGAGCAATATGAGACAACCCAATCCACCCAGTCATCGGGTGTGCCTCGCTCTCGACCAGAGGGGCGACCGGAGTATTAGATGTGTGGATGACACGGACATCAGAGTGCCCACAATGGTAACCTTATAACTGTAGTAATGAGTAAGGACGAAATCTTATGGTGGGAAGAATGGTGAAGGTAGATAAAAAGACCCCATTATTTCTTCAAGTACGCTGAGTGAAACAAAAGTTTGAAACCAATCCTAGTGGAGGGCAGACTTGGTAATGTTTCTTGCCACATGGTTGTAGACACCGGAGCAACCATTACTGCTTTCTGACCAGACATCTTGAGGCCTTCTCGCCAGCAGTCACAGGGCACAATTTCGGACGATGCTTTCTGACGACAGTGACAGGCGAGACCACACCAGTGAAAGGGAATAAGATAGAAGGGTGGCCTCTGCACTTAACACGAATTGTATATAACCTCGATGTGTTAAGCAAAGAGTGCTGCACAGACATTCAGTCGAGAGTAGGTACTAAAGATCGGCAAATAAGAACTGGTAATGGTGCCACGAAACGAAATATCCTCGCCAGTCAGCTGCCGATTAGTATGTTGCGAGACGACTGTGCTGCCGGCATCTAGTGATATTGTGAGCCCTGCACACTGTCAAGGCAATTTTGTGTGGCGTGTAGCTCTACTCAAACATATACGAAGAGGAAGTGGCTTACCTTTTGAGGTGGGGTAGCAAGAACATTGGTTTCTCTGGGCTCTGGAAATCTACATTTTCGAATGGTCAAATAGACGGACAGCACAATCCGGCTTGAGAAGGGGACAACATAGGCACATACAAGCAAGTCTCCCAAATAACTACAACTGACAAGGGATTCATGAAGTCAGAGGACCTTGATGACCCTATGTCAGAACCATGCAAGGAACTACAGACTAGAACTGGAGAAAATCTGAACCGGAGACAAGAAATAATGCTGCTGGAAAATAGCTCTGTCTCCCGAGCGATATGATGTTTGGATGACCGGCAGAGGAACACCAGATTGCATATTCAGTATATGCCAGAGAATTATGTCACAAATTGGTTTGCACGTACAACCTTGCCCGGCGACACCTTAGTTTTAACACCGACAAGATGAAGCTTCGCTACGATAGGAAAACACCTGATGCAACATTCCAAGACCGACAACTGTTGTGGTTGTACAACCCTAAGAGATAGAAGGTGTATTGCACCAAGCTACAGAAGAATTGGGAAGGCCCTTATGAAATATTAAAGAAGATGGGTGATGTGGTGTTTCGGATCGTTCGTCAAGACTCTCAGGTTAGAGAATCTAAATTTGTACACATAGATGTACTTAAGGAGGGGACAGTGTTGTGTGGCTGGAGGCATGTTGCATTATACTAGGTGGACAGCCCGATGAGTCGACCACAGTTATGTTAGGGTATTCCTAGGGGTGCTGCAATACGCCCGAGAGACGTCATCGGGATTCCCTGATGAAGCCTCTGCCTACATGATTCTCCGCAAATAATAATGAGGTAATGTCTATTTTAGGTCTCTCGTCACCATGTTGCGCCGCCGATTGACGTCACTAAATGAGCCATACAAATGCCTCAGAATTGCAAAATAATGGAGTTCTGTGGAAGTCTTAAGTGAGACTAGAGCTACTATGGAGGCGGCGTCGAGGCTGGGTGACACCAACGGGGTGTGGAAGGGAAGAGCAACACTTGGGGTGTTGTATCAACTGCATCAGTGAAGAAGGAGTCAACATGCTACAGAGAGGCGGTGAACTGTTGAGAACAACACTGGAGAAGTTGTACCAAAGAGAGCAGTAACTGGCCTCTTAAGGAGACTGTCTGCCTAGTGGTTTTAGACAAGGTTCGGTACGATCAAAGGGGAGATTTCATTATTGGTCCATCTAGATGAACGTGCTAAGCTTGTGGAGAAAGACTGGTGGCTTTGAGACGTCCGAGTCTACTATGAGGCTGCAGACACATGCCTTCTGAGCAGTATTGGGCGAAACAATAACAACTACGGGTCGACGAACAAATAGGAGGTGCGCGACGGGAGTCGAACAGAAGACCTCAAGAAGGAAGACAGCGGTGCACTCGGGGTGCTGCGCAGCACATGGTGAACCATCACAACTTCAGACTTTTTAGGTAGGACATTGTGACTATTTGAAAGACAGTTAATTGGATAGATGACAGAACATTTATTGTGATTCGTAGTCTTTAATTAATTAATGGTAAACATTTTCGTTTTTAAACGTCAAAGTTATTTAACGTTTCTGTGGCGCAGTAGTAATTGTGTGCATAATATGTGTAATGGGAAATCAATAGTTGATTGCTGTTTTGTGAATTTTGAAAGCTTTGTGAGCTTGTAAATCAAGAACATAATAAAACTTTTTAAATTTCTAACTATACGACCTCTAAGAACTCAGAGAATTGCCCACATGTAATTTTGCCAACTTACGGCCTAAATAGGTTATAATCATGTTGCATCATACGAGATTGTACTGTACGAAAAGATCTTACGTAGTTGACGTAGCAATACGTTTCATGCGTAATAATCTTATTAGAGACTTGCCAAACAAATGGTATGTCCTTACTACTTTAATTAAAAATCGCAATACGTAATATATTTATCGTATGTAATAAGCAAGTGTGAGCTGTGAATGTAACATTTTTATATGCAATCAGCAAGTTACTGAACACAAGTTTGTTTCTGTTTGAATCGAAGTATGTATTAAGTATAGGGAATATATGAGATGCTATTTGCCCCTGCATACCACACTTTCAGCAGCACTCACATTTACATTTTATCACACTAAGAGATAGTAAAAATAAGCTACGTTATTATACAGCGCAAGGGTCGCGGTGGTCGAGAGGTCAGACCTCTCGCCTCCCACCTAAGCGATCCGAGCTCGATCCCCGGCGGGTTCGGACCCGGATTTTTCGCATGTCGGAAACGTTGTGGACGTTGCCGTTAGCCGGCGCGTTTCCTCGGAGAACTCCCTTTCTTATTCCGTCACTGCTCCACACTCATCTCACCTCACCTAAGCCATTATTCGGGTTGGACGGGCGACAGGTGTGTCTCGCTACTCGAGCAGCCGGACCAACCTGCCTTATATCTTACACACTGCGACACTGCCCGAAGGCGGGAAAACTTAGTGGATTTTCATTTTTCACTATGCAGTGAAAAATATATATATATATATATAAATGTTTTCTGATGCATTGTTTCGGGACACCTATAACATATTCGAAAAAAAAAATTACCTGACAAATCTAAAATATTCAGAGTTCTTTTAGTTATATATTACACTGTGATTTAGTGATGTGGATTGTTTATATCAGCTCCTAGTAAGAGTCAGTGAGAGTACGTCTAAACGGAGCAGTACATATGCTACAAGCCCACACACACGTGTATCACCAATCGAGTTGCGCAAAGAGAGTTTTAAATTAATTAAAATGTACTAAGTATGTACAAATTTAATACAAAAACTTCCTACGTCATCAATAACGGTGACCTGAAGAATTTTTATCGTTATCGAAAAACCATTGAAAACGAATTGCATTTCATCGAATGTAAAAAGAATATTCAAAGTCTAAGTTGTGAATTAAAACGTGTGTTTTCGTAAGCAAGTTGCGGTGAGGTGGATTTACTGTCATTTAACAAAGAGGTCTTAAAAGCCGATGACGATAACGTTAGGTAAAAGGACAATACAACATTTACACCGCAGCCAGGCTTCAAACCCAAGACTTACGCACCGTAGACAGGCGCATAAACGACTACGCTACGGAAGTCGGCTACGAGACGTAATCTACTGCAAATAATCGACAGTAAAATTATTTAGACTGTTTCAGTGTAAGTATCATTTGACATTAACCGTATCTGTGCATTACGAAAATGTTAATTATGAGGAAAAAAACCCACGATGGGTCAGCTTAGTCATCATAAAAGTTTAAGTTTATGTTTTCTGTTTCATAACTTCCACGGCCACGTGCATGTCTGCTGCTATTAGTACATGAACATCACGAATTTTCCACTTGGCTTCTAGGCGTTCTTCCCTTGTTTTCTACGAACTGTAGGTATGCTTATCACACACGGAAACAGAAGCAGCACCGTTGCAGTTTTAGTATCTGGTTAGTCTTATGAAACCTTATAAAATACATTTATGTAAACGACTGTGGCAATGTTGGTGAAGTGTCTGCATTGTGCAAGTGTAAACACGAACACGTTGGTATGTTTTAAATTTCATGAGAATTTGAAACGATCTCAGTTTTCAGGTATCTAAATTGTAAAATAAAATTGCCAACTATGTGCGTCAACTAAGACTACAAAAATATGTTTCCATCATGACAATGAGTATTTTTAATAATCATTTCTGTCTTCCGCAGCTATTGTTTATGGAATACTGGTTTCTGGGTTGTAGCGGCGTCACTGCCATTTCTCTTCCCGACGTTTCGGAGACATTCCAACCTCCTTCTCCACTTTTTGTAAAATAACGTTTTTTGTAAAATTGCACGTTTTCTAGTTAAGTTTGTAATATACCTCTATAAATAAGTTGTTGTAATAGTGTGTTATTGCTGGATAGTCTTACGGCAAATTCGGAATGTGTTCACTGCATTATGAATTAAATTTGTGTTAACCAAAGTATTTCTCGATATTACTTGGCTAAGAATATCACTGTTCTTCAAAGTTCGACCGTTTAATCTTCAGAACTTTTAACTTCAGCTAATTGAAAATAGTTTTGACGTAAAATTATTTTCTACTTTTAATCGAGACTGTGCAACTGATACGTCCAGCAATAAGTAAACTAATACACGTATCATTAAAATACAGGACTGTTTGTTGTAATAATTTACTAACTGCCGTCGAAACCAGTTTCATAAGGCCAATAATCATAGCCTTCTTTTTATTTACGAGGTTTTACTTACGGAACTTGCTTTAAGTTATTGTTTTTAAAAATTAAGTAACATTTTCCCCGCTATTAATCGCTAATTAGGTCAATTTAACCATAACACTTTATTTTGTCATAAACATATGAAATATTAAATTTTACGCTTCATTAAAAGAGCATACCCAAACATCAACTTTCGCCGAAACTTTGCTGGCGTATCAACCAATAGAATCAGTTGTCAGACGTCCCCTCGACAAGTATTTTAAGACTATTGCATTTTTACTTAGTTACGAATAGTATGTAGGTGTTTATATATTATTTGCCGCAATGTACATTTCTACTGTTTTCTTGATTTGTTTACAACATATTTGTGAGATATTTTAGTACAGTATCTTTTTATTATCAGTCGTACCTTAGGTACAATAGATTCATCGACAAACTTAGTTTTCTCTGGTGTGCGCAATGCCTACGATTTTTAAACAATTTATTCTACAACATTTCCATCTGAAGTTTTTTTTCGGTTGTTTTTACTATCACAGAACTGCCACGTTCACAACAACAGTTCAAATATATTTCGTGACATGATAGAAGACACAGTACATATCCTAAAAATGGATCGGTTGTCCAGTAATCACTTACTGATGGTGCCTTCACAAATCGAAAATGATATTATTTCTAGAATGTATGTAACTTCTTTTTTTAATTGGTTGGTTCCTATGATTTCTGCCTACTACTTGATGATATGTCAGTGTTACTGAGCTCCAGCACGTCTGCTAAACGAAAATGTCCAGCAAGTCATCCCCTACGAATAATTTTTAGCACTTAAAGTCATATAGGTCAGTTAGTTTTCCTGTCACTTCTGAACTGAACCCAGCTTCTACAGTAGATCTAGCCAGAAAATAACGTATTCAACATTCGAGGCAACCTAGTTGCCTCACTATTGTTTATTACTTTTTTCGGAAATCTGAAGGCAAAGACTTCACAACATTACGTGAAATAAGAATTTCTTGTGCAATAATTGTACAGTGTTCCTGTGATGTTTTGCAACATTTTTAAGATAGTTCCGGCTGCTGTTTTGTATGAAGTCTCGTACATGGCTGGTGAGTTCATAGCGTCGTTCAAAATTTCACATTATTTTGAAATATGTCCATGGATGTGATTGATGTACAATTGCACTCTGGAGGAATTATTCGGCAATTTTTTAGTATTATATTCCGAATCCTAGAAAAAGAAACACTATTCACTTGACATATATTGTTAATAATATAAATAATTACCACACTTTGCGATAGAATTTACTAACTTCGATAAAATGAGGACTCCTTTCATTTTTCTTTCAGCCATTTTGCGAACATCTTTAGTATGTTTGATCTGAAAACTTCTCTAGAACAAAAAACAAGTGTAAACGTTTCACCAATCTCAAGACGTAACATATTTGGCCTAAATGAAGACAATTTTTTTTGTATTAAAAGCGATGGGGAGTGCTCAATTTAAAGTGAACAGACTTTATAACTAAATACTTAAGCAGTGTCCGTTAAACTCTTTATTGAAACCTATTATGCATTATAAACACTGGCATATAGTTTTGGGGCAACTACAAAAATTCAGTGTTAACCACACGATACACTAACTTGTGCGCACTAACAAAACATGTTTGTATAAACCACTGTATTGTTTTCTTTTTTGTGTAAAATCCAAGGAAGAAAATTTGCATTTACACTTCAATTTGAGTTGCAAATATCGAGTTAGTTTTTCGTACTTTTTTCAGCACGACTATGCATAGCATATTTGTAATTTTATTTTGGTGACAATAGTGTGACGGTGACGACATGTCTGCCTACATAGTGGTTTGGAGTTTGAATTCAAAACATGCTTATTATTTATACAGTTAGTTATGGCAGTTTTTTTCTGACAAAAGTGACTGTATTTCTCCCACACAACATTAGGAATATTCATTTACTTGTATAAATTTTCTCTACTTTCTGTGTAAAGCTACCGCACATACCACGTACTTACTCGGTACTTTTGTTTTAGTTTTTAATTTTCTTCTCTTACAGAGGTAACATAAATGTAAAATTTACTCCAGCACATCTTTACTTACAATTCGTCATAATTTGGTTTCCTCAAAGCGACATAGGATTGCACAGTATTTCTACGGTAGTTCAGTTGTGCATGGGAAGTCTATTTTTGCAACTGCCAACTTGTATAGTGCGAAAAGTTATACAAATCCTTTCGGAAATATTTAATTAAAGTTTGCACAAACTATTTATCGAGTTTAAGAGAGCCTGCTGCTAGTAATAAATAGACCTATGAATAAACTATCACTTTCGAGATGCCAAAGTAAATAAATAAATTTATATGCTGCTTAAATTCATTTTCAATATACCTTCGCCCTCTTCGTTTCTTATTTGTTTCGCCAACTGGAATATTGCTGCTGATAAAAATTTTTTGTACGTCTTGAGAACACAAATTTGCAAGTATAGTTTAACTTTCGCAGTGGAGAGGTCTCTGTGGTGTTATCCAAGGTAGATTTCGCTGTACAGGTGCTTGTACTCGTATAAGAAATGTCCACAGTATGAAAATACAAGAAGTTTACCTGTCGCAGTAGAAATGTATATGCGGGATACTCTGCTATAGTGTTCGCTCTGGGGTAGAGTAGCGCAGTATTGTCTTGTAAGACGGAATGCGGTCACTTATCGAATATTAAAAATTTTTACTTAAAAGTACAAAACATGCACGTATTTATACTTTCCATTATATTCATATAAGTGTATTTAGTATTAAAAGCATCAATGTGATTCTCGCTTGCAGACATTTCGTATAATGTTTTCTGCCATGGCGTTAAGTAGACAAATCACGTTAGTCGTACATTCTATTTCATTCATCTATCCAGACCATGATCTTTCAGAGATTTTTTTTTTAACGTGTACATATAAACTCTACAGTAAGTCGATACGTACATTTAGCTTGTACAAACAAGAAATTCTTTCGGAAGGGCAAACAACTTTACACAAACTATTTATACAGCTGAGAAATTTAAATACAGTTACGGTATTTTCGAGTTTCAGGTAAGTTATAGAGAATATGTTTTTTAAAATAGCATTACCAGTAATTAACAAAAATACACCATTCCTCTTAGTACTTTTAATTTCAAAAAATACACCATGCCTTTTAGCACTATTAATTTAAAGAAAATTCACCATGCTTCTTAGTACTGAAACATGAGAAGTAAATTAGTTAAAATATTTTCCCTACAATAAACAGTGTTTTGTTGCACTGTAATGTATGTGCTACAATTACATATCTTTATGACCTTAGTATTTCGGGCCCGCCATTTTAAAATAAACACAAAAATCGTACCAAATGTATGTTTAATTTCCAGCGAATACCATCGCAAACTCCACTCCATGAATGCTTAATTTTTTTATTTACAAAATGTGTACAAAATAACCAAAAGTTGTTATGTAGTTTCTGCACGAAGATCCTCACGAATCGCTGCAGTGACCCACATGGAGGAGAGGGACAGCTGGTCCGTCTCCGGGAGGGAAGGAAGAATGGGGAGACAGGAGTGGGGACGACCCTCCCTTCTCCGGAATGGGGGATGAATCAATTCGGAGAAACACACAATCGGATAAGTGGCGGTCCCCCGAAATGTGTAGGCGAGAGAGAAAGAGAGAGGATTGTATGGCACAGAGACAGGGGAAGGTCGGGCGCCCCCCTCCTCGGACAGCATGTGGTACGGCCCACGCATCAACTGCTCTATTGTCGCCGGACCGGCGGGCAATTATCACGCTTAAAAACTATAATCATTATACATTAAATTATCTTAATGTTACTAGCATATTCGAGTCTGTGACATTCCACAGGTTAAAACGATACCAGACATGATACCTCTGTGATAATATTAGTAATAGTCATATTTTCTACTGTTTTTATACTGGCCTATCACAGGATCCGACAGACCCCTCACAATCAATACTGAAGTTGAAATGTATGGCAATATGTTACATACGACAATAAAGGCCCCTTTATTACAATCAGTCATTATAATTAACCTAAACTACATTAATTTCTATACATAAAAGTACCAATAAAATAGGGCCGTCACATACTTTTATCTACAAAATCTGCACCGATTTATGACATTACACATACACATAAAAGGTAACTAGCATCTGCAAGACAAACATTTATTCCTGCGAGTCAGAAACAAAGTTGAAATGTACATAATAGTCCGGAGGAGTGGTGACACTACCTCTGTAGACAACGAAACGCATATGGCTTCGTGTTTTCCACGGTTTCCTGAATTACCACCAGGTGAAAGCTTGGATGATACTTACTAACAACCGTGTCAACGGTAGCATATTTGGTTTAGTTGTTGAGTGTCTCTGTCTGTAATTACCACGCTGCCATACAAATGTAACACCCAGCCATACATATTTTCAAACAGTACTATATATCGTTACAAGAGAAAGATGGGAAGGATGCTTTTGACCTTGGAAGCACACCAGATGCCGAATTAACACTGTTATTTGCGCGAAGGTAAAAAAGAGGATGGGTGCGCGAATCCTGTATCGCGACACCTTACATGTTAATATTTTGTTTTTCTGTTTCCGACCTATTCAAAATCTGTAAATTGCGTTAAATTAATCTAACTCATGGCCATGTTCGTGTAAGGCGATTTTTAAAAAAAAAAATTGCGTTTTAGACATTATTTTTAAAAAAATTCTCTATCGGATAATTTTAATGGCATGCAAACTAATAACCTTTATTAGTATGGTATTACGATGTAAAATGTCGTTTCCCGCATTAAAATCCGTTCATGGGTTGTCGAATGATTTCTGTAGAAAAATTTGTTCATTTTGGTGCTGCCGCGTGGTGGTGGCATTCTGATTTAAAATGGGAACATTTAACCTTAAGTGATTAGCTGACCGTTTCTGTCGCTTATTTACAGTGAAGAAAACACGTGTCAGACGTCGACCGATTGTGAATGAAAACAATGTGGCTGCTATCACAGCTTTTGCTGCAATAAATCGACATGCGAACAGCAGGCAAATGGAAAGAGAGAGTTGAATTAGTCAGAGATCTGTATTAAGAATCTTACACTAACACAAGTTCCATCCATATTGTATGTCATTACGTTAGGAATTGTACGGCAATGATTTCTTAAATTGCTACAATTTGTGTAATTGGATTCGTAGGCAAATGTGCACAGATGTCTCCTTTTTGGGTCATGTGCTCCTTTCCGATGAATCTAACTTCAAAAATCTGGGAAATGCGAATAGGCATAACATGTATCATTGAGCAAGTGAGAATCCTCGATGGATGAGAACTGTACCATTTCAACACCCGTGGTCTGTTAATTGTCGGAGATCACGTCATGGGTCCATATATTTCTAAATGTTGACTGTCTGAGTAAGTTTACGCAAATTGTCTGCACAACGTACAACCTCAGTTAATGGAAGACATACCTTTGCATGTTCGCGAAAACATGTTGATACAAAACAATGGTGCACCACCCCATTATGCGCTGCGTTCGAGCCGAGAGATTGATGACATTTTTGGCGACAAGTGGATAGGACGAGATGGCACTGTAGCTTGGCCATCTCACCCATCAGATCTAACACCACTATACTACTTATTATGGGGTTTTGTCACAGAATGCGTAATGGCACTAACACCTTATACGCCTAACGACATGAAAGAATGAATACGCCGAACATGTACCGAAATTGCACCGTAAGTGTTGGGTGACGTTCGACTGTCACTTTATCAGCGAATTAACAAGTGTTTTCAAGCCGAGGGTCATCACTTCGAACATCTTCTGTAGGTAGACCCAAACCAATGTCAGTGGATCCTTTTGAGTGCGTGAATAAATGACCTTGTGTTGCAAGTCGCTGAATTCGTTGTCAAATCGGTACTAATGTCATCGAAAAAAATATACATGGTTCCATTTAACAAAGTGGAGTTGACCTTGATGTAACTTCAGCGCCTCCACCGATAAATAATTAGGGTGGCCCAGGACGGCCTTCTCGAACACTGAAACTTTTGTCTGAAACATTTGTGGATACGATCACTAGTTTGAGTACTGTGGCTCTGTAACCCTTTATGTGCCTCATCCTATATATATATATATATATATATATATATATATATATATATATATGTATGTATATAAACACACACTCTCCTCAGTTCTTCTAGGATGTCCACTGTCTATGGTCTTGACTGCGGTGTAAATTGAACCCCTCATTAGAAAACGTTTTGTGGCACCCTCAGGGATAAATATAATTGAAGAGCTTTGTGCAGTATAGTGACATGCCACACTTTTATGAAAAGTGAGATTTTATTACTTTCTGAGCCAACGTTGCTGTATCTGTCGTCGGTGCAAAAGGTTTATAAATATCTCAACAGATGACACTAGTATCTCAAAATAATCTTAATGCTCAGCTGCAATTTTTCATACATTTCTCTCCTATAACATGACAAGTTACAGTTCAAGATGGCTGGCATCAGTAAAACCATGCCATGTGTTTCGCTATTAATGATAGTTATGGGGATGTATCCTACAAACTACATAATAACGGATCTTTAAATACTTGGTCTGATATAAGAATTAATATATAAATTGTGGCTTCTCATACTCTTGCTTCCAATATTATATACTTCCTGTCGCATGTAATGATATGCCATATAATTTAAATCGTAAAAATGTAATATAACTTGCATAAATTTTATTGCGATAAATTTAATTAAATTAGTGTGTTGTAAATTATATTTTAAAATCTGGAAAAATTTGTACCTATTTTAATGGCACTAGTATGAAGAGAAGTGTTATTTGTTACTAAATTTGATGTAAAATAAAGTAAAATATGCTGTTGTAAATGCAGCCTAGGAGGCCGAAGCTCTATAGGGAATTTATTGGCTGTTAAAATATAAGGCAGAATGAGTAAGCCAAAATCAGTAAGATCAATGATTTTTTTATGTCTAGTAAATATAATAAATTTTAACGACAAGACTGTATTATAACTGGACGTTTTTAAGTTCAAAACTGATTGAAGCATTGAGGAAATTATTCAGTAAAAATTTTTAAAACTCAAGTCGTACTTTAAGTGTTACATTGGCATGAACATATCGATTTTATGTCGTCTTCATCGTAACTCATCAAAGAAGGACGTCTTAAGGAAATTCATCATTATTTCCTCATACCTGAGCACACTCATATGGCATATGACAGTTATTTGGTTTTAATAGAGAAGTGTCACAGGAAGATTACACAAATATTTTCACCGACGAAATGGCTCGACGTAATGATGGAAGCAAATTGAAACGTGTTCACGTTAATAGTGGAACAAGAAATATAATATTGCGTGGCAATCGCTGTGACTCTTCCCCCCATCACATTTGACGCGCCGTTTGCGCGCCTTGAGAGATTACACATTTTATTCTGGTTTATAAATTAATTGCAGACGTTCTTAAACGTATTTATTCCGTGGATCCATGGATAAACTGTGATAATACTAATTGGTTTGATCTGAGTGCTCCCGTATGAATATTACGTTACGATTTCGCTAAGCAAAGCTGCTGTGATTGCGAATTTCCTATAGCAGTACTGTTGCGATTGCTTGTAAGACAGACGGTAATAATGGTGTGGGTCACGCTACCTTAAACTTGCTGTGACTTTATTATTAAATATTTTTTGTGCTACGTTGGAGAACTTTGATTATTTAAAGAACTTACTAAGCTTAAAATTGAAGTTATTAGAAGTTCGTAATGGAGAAATGGCATAATAAAATTCCGTTGGTGTTAAAATGACACCAACGGTAGACATTGGGGAGAATGATAGTAATCAGTGTGTGAGTATGCTTAGGGAACATGGACTTATGTAACGAAACGAAACACTTACCCCTTTAACTGGTGTCTGCCCAGACCGGGCTCCTGCACGCACAACTATCGCCGTGACTCCTCGAACTCAGACTAGACGAGTGTTGGCTTGAGACAATTTGCAAGCACCGTACACTAGCGATGCGTTGTGAGTGTTTGTGGAAACTCCTATTAGACTGGTGGCTCCCTCTTTTAGAACTTAAATTTTCGTGTGTCGTAAATGAGGCGCATTGGTACATGGCTGGATTATTTACTAAGCACTGTGTTCATCCTCATGAACTCTTTTATTCCCGAGAGAGGGGATGGGGGTAGAATTCCTTATATACCGAGTCCGGACCTTGGGGAGGGGTCTATTCGTCTGGTTAGGGCCAGATCATCACAATCGCGTCCTTGGTTCATTGCCCGGGATAGCGATCATCGATTTATTATGGAAGTAAACTCTTTTTCTGCGAGGCATTGACGAAATATTTAAAGTTAAGTATGTTTTCCATGGGAGGCTTATTGAGGATAATTAGTGCGCCGTGTTGGAGGACATAAAAGGGCCGAAATTGGGGTCAGATCGCCCACTAGGCATATCATTATTTGTTTATATTTAGGGCATATTTTGGAAATTTGTGTGATGGATATTGAATATCTATAATGTTACGTGGCGTCGTGAACTTAGTAAAAATCAAGGTTTTCTTTCTTAGGCGCATGATTAAGTGTATTTATCCCGGTCGCATCCTATGTGTTAAAAGGGAAAATGTCATTCAATGACTTGGTAATTTTAAACAGTAAACATGAGCAAATTGTTATTGCCTTGTTAATTACTTTGGTACATAAGGGAATAATGTTTATTGTGTGTTTAATGTCGATATTGTACCAGGCGTTACATAAAACTGAGAATGTCATTTAAAAGGATCTATAAGTGCTAGGTTGGATGCACTTTTACATTGTAAATTTTTATATGATTCAAAGTGAGAGCTTTCTGTATTTTCGGCGAACATTGATCCAATACCTTGGTGAAATTATTAAAATACGTTGTGCCTTATTACCTTTTTCTATAATATAATAAATTGTTTACATTGAATTCTATTGGTTTTTCCATTAAGTTCATCCCCTGGAGCATCAACTCACTTGATACTGAGTGTTTACATTTTCCTGTAACATTGGCAGGTGGGCAAAGTATTTTCTTAATGATTGCTTTGGTGAGTGATATTAGGGTGCAGTGGTGTACCTATGGTGTTGCTCACCCCCTCAGGGGTCTTTACAGAGAAGTCTGCGCACTCTGCTAGCTCTAGGGTTAATGAAAGTTTTGGAACGATCAATTCACAAATAAGGTAAGGGGACTTGTATAAAACCTTGTGGTATCATCTTGTAATTTCTGTTGGCTAATATTTATACGATGTTTCAAGGTACGTCCACGGGGAGCAGTTGGCCGCCTTATTGAATGCTGTCGGTGTTGAAATCGAGGAAGGGGAGTCTACCGAGGGGCTTCGGGCAAAAGCTCGGGCATATTTTAAACGCACATCTCCTGGGTCCGATGAAGTTGGTGAGTCAGCCAGTTTTAATGCATTGAAAAACTTGTGTTATGTCCCTTCGGAATTATTATTCCCTAAGTTGTCCCATATTAATAATGTGGGGGTAGTTGTCCACTTTTTAGTCGAGGTCCTTGAGCTTTTCAAACTAAATGTTTTGACCCTGAAAATTATATATGCGGGGTTGTTATTGAATGTTCCCGAAGACCTTCAGGATATTTTGGGGTTAGCCATTGTACACAAGTGGGATTTTGAAGCTTTTAAAAATACCTTATTAAACATGGTTTGTTCACCTCTTGCCATTGATAAATATAAATATAAAATCGCAGAGCGTTACCAAAAACCTGGAGAAACTATGAAAGAATATGTCACCCAGGTATTGAGGTTAGTGGAAGTGTTAGGTTTACCCTGTCAGGAAGAATATTTGACAAGGATTATTATTTTTGTAACCTATTACCCGAGAACACCTTATTTTTTTCCCACAGTCACCCTGTTTCAACTTTGCAAGAATTATTAGACAAGGTAATATATGTGGATCGCCTGAAGGGAGATTGTCATGTATCCCCTAAGTCAACAGGGGTAAAACCAGAAATGGAATGTTCCATATGTAATCGTACAAATCATGCTACCAGCAATTGTTTTTTAAGGGAGGTGCCAGGCCCCAAGGGGGAATTCGACATGTTAAGGGGGATGAGGCAGGTTCTAGATTGGAATGTAATATATGTGGCAGGAAAGATCATTCAGCCGAAATGTGTTATTATAGAAATTCGAAGGGAAAGGCAGGTACTTTCAGGGGTGTTATTAAGGATGAAAATTGTGCCACTGCTAAGAATGTAGCAGGACCTAGTAAACAAGGGCAGGATGCAAGAGTCCTTATCCAGGATAGTGGTGTCAGGTTTGATCATAAAAATAAAATTGAAAAAGATGTGGATAGAGGGAGAGTTTGTTCAGACATCCGATGTTATTATTGTGACCGTTTGGGTCATTATCAATATGAGTGCCGGCAGAAAAAGCAATACTATGGAATTCATGTAGTTAATAGTGTACACAAACGAAAAATAGAAGGGTTATTCTTTGTGAAGCTGTATACAGAGGAGCTTTTAGGTTTTGCACTGTTAGACTCGGGTGCGACTACCTCGTTAATTAATCATGAATATTGTAATAACTTATTACGGAAGTTATCTCCCGGAAGAATAAAAATTGAGAAGGGATCAAAGATATCTTTTTCCTTAGCTGATGGTGGCATGGTAGAATCGCAATCTGTAGCAGTAGTTAAAATTAGGATTGAAGGTTATACTTGGAAGGTGCCCTTTCAGTTGATCCCTAATCTTTCTCAAAATATAATACTGGGACTTGATTTTTTAGCCTGGGCTAAGGCTTCAGGTGACTATGGGGCGAGGGAATTAAAATTTTCATTTATGCCTGCTGTCAAGGTCCCCTTGCTGAGAAAGAATATCGGTGAAAGAGGGGAAGGTATACATAATTTATCCTATTCTCACCTGCAGGAGCTTGAGTGTTTGCGAGAGGAATATAACGATGTTATAACACCTCGTTTAGGACATTAC
>PNEQ01026817.1:0-23846 GCA_003012365.1 Medauroidea extradentata
GGGGGGGGGGGAGGAATAATGTTGTGTGTAAGGGATGGACAAGAGAGGTTGGTGGAAAGGATTACTGTAGAATAGGAAGTAAATGAAGTAAAAGCAAAAGGATATGGTGGAAGTATCACAATACTGGCAGCATGCAGGTCACCAGGAAAATGGCGGAATACAAGTACGGTGATAAAGGACAAGGTTGATAGGGTTTTCTCGGCGATCTCCCGTTTCCCCCATCCCTTCACTCCTGTGCTGCTCCATACTCACGTCATGTCTCCCCTCACCAGCCTAAAGACCTAAATGCACTTTACCACACGGCTGCCTTAAATGAATTCTGAACAAAAGGATGCTTGTACATTCAGTTTATTTGTTAAATAACACACACACACTCACACACACACACCATATATATATATATATATATATATATATATATATATATATACACATATATAACATACATATTAATGTATATAAGATGAACTGACTTAATTATACTCAAAACAACTCGAATTGTTAAAAACAAATGTAAATATAACATTTAAAAATGTGTATCACTTCGGATACACCAGATATTATATTTTAATAATTTAACTTATTTCTATAGATGGGTTCTTGGCAGCGAAGTCGAGAAGTTTGGTGCTCCCTACTTATTTCTAGAATGAAGGAATGTACTCTCTATTCGCTAATGTGATTAAGAGGGCGTGGTATATAATTCAACGCTAAAAGCATTCATCTATAACTGTAGGTTTCTTGAAGCCAATTTGCAAAAACTAAACAATAGCAATCCTAGACAATAGTTTTAGCCAACGTTTTTAACAAAATTGTATCCAGTGTTACGAACTTCTGAGGCACAATCTCTGACCCCGGAACCTCGTGCATTTAACTGCGGCACAAGAACGAATTATTTTGGATAAATATTTACTCATAAAGTTGGCAACTACTATTGTCTAGGATTGTCATTGAGTATTTTATCCACACTGGCTTCGAAAAAAGTGTAGGAATCAAGTGATGTTTTCAGCGTTTATTTACCTACCGTGCATTCTTAAGGTGTCGTGATGGACTGAATATAATAATGTTTAACATTTTACATGTTACTACTCACTGTGTTATTAAACCTCGATCACATGTCGCGTTTACTGAGGTAGTTACATGTGCGTAAGTTTAAGGCAGCAATTTATGTTCAAGTACAAAAATGACCGTAATACATTCATCGCTGGTATTAAGCATAGCATGCAACATTCCAAGATACCGTAGATCTTCAAAGAATGTTGTTAACACTATGAAAATAAGTAAATATATTTATATAATTTTAACTCCGAAAAAGATGAAAGCTAGCTGCAGAGCCAGCAATTTTTCCATACGGATGTAATAGGTCTTTCTTTACACCAGTCAAGAAATTTTCTTTAAGACGTGAGTGCAATTTTATTCCTCTTTATGAGAGCTAATTATATTTTTAAAAAATGTCTGTTAACCTAGTACTTCGAATGTAACCAGCATTGTCAGACGTTCTCGAAGGTAGCCTAGTGGTGTCGAGAAACACCAGTTGAATATACATGTTCATCATGGAGCATTCGTCGTACATGTGCGTCTTGTGTACGTAAACACGCCCTATCACGATCGGTTTGTAGTTGTGCGTGTGCCCGCGAAGGTATCAGCCAATCAAATGGATGTGGAGGGGGTAGCAAAACGGCGTAGACGGACAGAAAGCAGTACCCAAAACATTTAATGGCATTGTAACGCATGCTGGGACGGTTATTAGTATTTAAATTGGAAGTATAATCGCGCTCCAAACTGGAAGAGTAAATCACCGTTTATGATAAGTAGACTTGGTAACGGCGTTTAACAAAACATCCATAACTTTAAAGAATAAAAAACCACAAATGCTTACAGTCGCGTTGTGATTGCGCTCAGCGCAAGATAAGTTATTTCCTATGGTTGTATCGTAGTTTTTGTACCACCAGTTAACGATTATGAAACGAAGCGAGGGGTTAATCACATTGTTGAGATATGTCACACAAACTTAATATAAATATCTGCAGTTCGTTATATCAGCCAATTTTATCACATAATTCCAGTACTTATAAGATGAATTTTTTTCATAGTTTAAATTATAAACATATTTTTGCATTGATAGTTCCAACAACGTCTTTTGAAAATTTCCGTCTTGTAATGTTAAGTGCTAGAAATGATTAAGAATGTGCTATGCTGAACGCCAGCAATGGAACAGCTATTTCTTGACGATAATATATATGCAAACTTAAACATACACATGCATGCCTCAGTAAATGTGGTAACTGAACTAGATGTAAGGCCATATGCCTAATGAGTAACGCTTACTAAATATTTATATGAAATCCATCATGATAACTTAACAGCGGAAAATGATTAATAAAGGTAATTCAAACACAAACTGATAGTCGCAAAACTTAACTAAACTATTATCGCCACACAAGTAGACTTATGTCAAGTACTATTCAATACATTAATGTCACAAGGTGAGTGGATGGTTGAGCCTATCCTCGAAGAAGCTTGTGACTTGCCAATAGGATCAAACTTTTATGCTGTCATTCACTTCCTTGACGGTTTCAAAATGAGGTCAAGGATACAAGGTGGAGTGATGACTAGACCACACACCTCCCACCACGATGGCTTGGGTTCGAATCCCGCTAGGGTAACTTCCTGTTTTCACACGTGGGTAACGTATGGACGTTGTCGTTGGCGGGCTGGATTCCTCAGTGCACTCCTGTTTCCTCCCGCCCTTGTGTTTGGATATCACACCAAAATCATCTCACTTCATACTCACCACCGCTCAAGGCCTCTGTGTTAAGGGGTATAGAAAGTTAAGTTGTCGAGTGAACGATTGGAGTATAAAATCGTCGATGAAATCTAAACTATTTATCTTATGAAAATGAAATTTTTTACCAAGTACAGTAGATATTTTATTAGCAAACACTGGGCGGTAGTATACTTTGCTTTGAGTAAAAAATTTAAAAAGGTATTTTAAAAAAGGGCGTTGAAACCACGAAAACCATAAAATGGAAAACAGTATTTATTTTTGTTTCATAATTTTTCTTACGATAATATATAGAACTCTATAATAACAGAAATTCAAAAATATTTGCATTTTGATTTTAAAATAATTTTAATATCCGTAAACCACTCGCGCAGAGGTTCTCAGGGAGTAAAATTATTTGAAAATCAACAGGTGAATATTTTTTACATTCGGTTATTATAGAGTCCTGGATATTATCGTACTTACAATTTTAAAATATACTGTATACCATTTTTAGGGTTTTGTGATTTCAACCCCTTATTTTTCTAGATCCCTTTTTTATTTATTTACTCGAAAGCAAAGCAAACTTCCGCCCAGTGCTATATAAATAAACGCCTGCTAATAGAATATCTACTCGGATAAAACTCCATCGAATTATGATGAGTTGTTCTCTAGACACATTAACTTTCCGCACTCCTTAAGGCGGTTCCCTATATCGGCTTGAAAAGCGTCGCAGCGAGTTGCCAGAAATCATTTTGTGTCAAAACTACTTAACGTGCAATACATTTGTACATCTAGTTAAAGAACACACACTTCAAAATATTACTTCATAAATTTAAGAATTCAATACGCGAATTAATAACACACATTTTTAACCGCTTCCGTATCAGAACAACTAAAAATATAAGCACGAGCAGGACTTTGAACTATACTTACCTCAGTAGAATGATATAACTGTTTATAGTATCATTGGTAAGAGAATTATAGTACTCCACTGCACACCAGTTGAGTTACCCGCATGTAGAGGATATATTGTATTACATACGCCAGTCAGTGGCGCTCTTAATGTTCCATCGATTATGTACCTCACACATAGAAAGACACTATATCTAGGGAACCACATTAAGAGCTAATCAAAATCTTCCCCACTCCCCTACTCTGACCAAAGTCCTCAAATGTCTCTCTTCAGCTGCCCGAAAATCGCACGAAGAGAGATGAACGCTGTAAGGAGGATGCTGAAAACGTTCCAAACTATTTTTGATGTAGAATATTATGCCTATCTCAAACCAAAAATCGAAATCCAAAGACAACATGGCGGACGTGATGTAATAAAATATGGCGTACATGATGTCATGTGGATGTCCAAGATGGTGGCGGCACCACGGCTCCATAGCCTGCAGTCCGTGTCCTAGATGGAACGTTTTCTTACTACTGACATGTCAACGTCCAATTTTACATAAAACTATTTTATACTGGAAAGGACATCCGACTGACTAACCGAAACGAAATAGATCATACTGAGTACAGTGTCATGGGCTACGCCAAAATACGTATAAAAACAGTACTGAATTTTTTGTATTTAAGAAATAGTAAATTTGTAATAAAAAGTGCCCATTTCAGAAAAATTTAAAAAACACGATGCATATTCTATACGGTTTTCATACATATCGTGGCGTAGTTATTCAGTGCGAACCATTTCATTTAGGGAACCGTGTTTGGCGTAGTGGTCAGACCAATTGCCTCCCACCATGAATGTACGGGTTCGAACCCGGCGGGGTCAGACCCCGGATATTCGCAGGGAGGAATAATGCAGGACGATGTCGCATATTGGCGGGTTTTCTCGGGGATGTCCCGCTTCCACCCATCCTCTCATTCCGGCGCATCTATATTGTAGAGCCTCATCCCATGTCTTCTCTGGGTTAAGCAGACACTAGGGGCTGCCAGTACTACACTTCGGAGCGCGATACCTGTCCTCGGCTATACTCGTATGACGATATTTATTACATTCCGCCAAGTCTGTTGCTTTTACTTTCTCGTATACAACTGTTTTATATACATTTGGACTTACGTGACATCATACAAAAACCATCAAAGTTACAAAAATAATTATCATTACAATAAAAAAAATCACAATGTATGTCTGCAAAACTTTCCATATCTCGTACAAATACAAAAGTATCGAAAACAAAATTTTCAGTGACACATAATATACTAAGGCTCTAAATTACTGAATAATTTTGGTAAAAACATTCACATGACTCTGGGAAACGTCACATTACATTAGAATATTTGCTGGCATATATCAATTAAAATAGAGACGTGATAGAGCCTTCATTATAGATATTATTGCATAACACACCCACTTCCTCTTATATTTTAGCTAGCCTTTCATCAGCCGCTGTACGAAATTAAACACGTTCGTTGTTTCCTACAGCATGTCCTAAGGCGTCCTAAGTGTGCAAACTGGTGTGCATTGCGGTATAAGAAACTCAAAGAGATGATGTGACTAGGTGTACATAATAATTTCTTGATTAGCTGATGTTAACTTTATTGAACATTAATACCTTCATAACGGAAATAGTTGTGTCCTCAACACGGGAGGATAAGATCAAGAGAAACAGAGACAGGAGAAGGCGAAGGAAAGTTTCTCACAAATACAACAGTCGTACTACAAAGATGTAAAGCGACTAAGCCCACAAAAATAGCGTCTGATACATTAAAAAAATAAAAAATGAGGTTTTTTAACTGAAGGGATCGGTGCTCGTAGATCAATCATTAATTGTACTGTTACTATGACCCAAAATGCAAATACTTTCTGAAATACAATTGGATAGTAAAGATTATTCACCATAATGGGTAGGCAAAAAAAAAAAAATTTCGTAATTGGCTGTATATAATTTCTTTTACTAAATTCTGTTTTAATAAATAATACTCTTCGTAATTTAAATATATATTTTTAAGTATATACTTTTGACTTCAGAATAAATTGGCACCTTTATGTCAGTTATCTAAAAATTAATATTCGGTATGTGTAGGTACTAGAGCATGAATTTGAGTGAATTTAGTATTGTTACATTACCGAATAGACGTAAGTTAAAAAAATTGGAAATTTGAGGAAATTTCGTAAAAATTTTTAAAAGTTTTGCTGGCACTGACTAAAAAAACAGTAATTTTATATTACTGTCCTAATAAATTTATTGTATTCTAAGCAGTCTAAAAATAACGTTATATATATGTATATATATTACATACATATATGTATATATATATTATATATATATTACATTTTTGTGCATTTTTTCATAGCAGATTTTTTTGAAGTTGGTGTTATTCTTTGTTAAACACTTTTTATTTCTTAGTATTTTACGGATTTTCGGTACCTACCTTCCACATTCGCGCTGTTTGTCGTTACGGAGTTGCATTGTGCCTTCGCTGTCCAAGTCAGATCAGAAAGTCCTTGACTATAGTTAGGTACCTACCTAGTCTTGGATTGTCAAACATGTTCCAATATCTTAATCACTATACATCTCGTATTCGATTTTTACCGGCGGGTTCGGTTCCCGGATTTTCGCATTTAGGAATCGTGCCAGACGATACCGCTGTTCGGCGGGTTATCTCGCGGATCTCCCGTTTCCCCCGCCCTTTCATTCCGGCGCCGCTCCATACTCACCTCATGTCACTCCTCACCAACGCTAAAGACCTCGCTGTTAAGCGCTGACCAAAATATCTCACTCACTTCTGTTCCGTTTTGAGGAGTTCACTGGCGTATCTACGAAATCCAAGGTTTAATGTCAATAAAATTAAAATGGGACCTAATGTAAATATCCCCTTTCCAACGAAAAAAATTCCAAATTGGTTTATAAATGACAGAGTTCTGAGGTAACAAACATTAAAAAAATACAACTTAATTTATAACCTCCTCCTTTTTCTGAAGTCGGTTAGAAATATTATAAACCAATTTCGTGTCAGTTTACTTGATTTCATTTAGTTCGTGAATTTTTTACTTTTTTAATCCATATTGTTGGCAATGTGTCATTGTTCCGGACTGACCGTGATTTAAGGAATACATTTTATGTTAAACAATACCTCGGTTCAAGAAACTTTTTAACTAGTGAATCTATAACTTCCTTCCATATTGTTAAGTAGTTTAACAGTGGCTTCCTTACATAACTTCGACAGCTCATCCTAGTGCATAGCTTACTTTGATTGGCTATTATTGAGAAAATTGCTATCACTCTCATCAACCTAACCAATAAAAATATATGCGCAACATATAAGTCATTTGTCTAACGTTCTAGGAGTACTTAAACTGTAAGATGATAAATGTAAGAACTTGCGAAAAAATTTATTTACACCATTGAAACGTTATTGCACATCTTTCAATACGCCTTATAATACACAGTGTTAAACATTACATAAACGTGTTGCGTTTCAAACAGGATGCTTATTTTCCAGTCAAAATCGTCATATTCCATTCAGTAAATGGAATAATTTCGTACACAGTACCTGCACAAATGTAGGTAATCGCCCATAATTTACTTTCTTTGCATAATTATACAACAAAGTGTTTTTTCCAGTCTCCGTTATTATATTTAAGCAAGATTAGTGTAGTTATCTAACCAAATTTTAGCAGTTTACACTTAACCTGGTTTAATTTTAAAAAAGTTTAACTACTTTGTGAAACGTAAAACAGGTATGAATAAAACTACGTACCGAGCAATAGAGTTATAAGTCGCTCTTTCGTGGGTGACACCGGTTCCAAGTGAAAACTTTAAGCAGTCACACTAAGTACTTGCTATCAGCTATGAAGTCAGACTGCAATTACAAAGTTATGAAAAACATGTGACTTCGGTGGCATAATTTAGTATGTTTTGAAACACGGGAGTGATGTGGAGAGTGAGAGGAATGACCATCTGTGTTGACGTCATTGCCCCTATCTTGGATGACGTCAAGGAGGCCATTTTGCATTTGACATCGACATTTGATTTTATCCTTTGATTTGAACTTTTAACAATACCTTTGACCTTGACCTTTGACTCTGTCCTTTGACTTTGACATTTGACCTTGGCATCCATCTTATGTTCTTCCGCCATATTGTTTACCTACTTCTTTTCGATTGTCATTTATTTACATCACACAGGAGCTGCCCTCTTAGTTCTGACACCTGGGAGTCGCCATCTTGGTAAGGAGCTTTGGGCATGCTGGGGTGTGTTCGCCAACCTTCGGTTGGACCTTTGAAAATTGCCATGTGGGGCACTGCTACTTGGTTCTGGAGTTGACAGTCATGTCTACTGCAGTTGTTCGATTAAACGAATATTTAATTATGGTTTTGCTTGCTAGGTGATGCTGCCGAAGCCACGAATTCGGTTCTCGAGATAGCCACCAGGGGCGCTGCACTATTTCGATTGTTCGATTATTAAATTTTTTGTCACCTACTAGGCAGAGCCAGTGTAGTGCTGTATGGAACCTACACGAATATATCATTCTTATGATTTTAATTATAAAGTTTGTAACTCATAAAATCATTTGGCAGTGCGGAGCCCCGAACCGCCAGACCTTGCATTACGCCTCAGACAACTCGGCTACCGAGGAATGAACGGAATTTAGAGAATATAAATGTTGGGTTCATCAAGTGTAATACTTTATCTCTCATCATATCAAAATCGCCTATTTTTCCTAAACGTCAAATGTAATATTTTATTCTGGTATAAGGTTTTAAAATAACATGAGTCATGCCAAATACTCAAAGCAGCCAGATGACACCGACGATTATGAGCCTAGCTGCAAAGTCAGAGCAGCTAGATAACTTCAAGGGATAGGAGTCATGCCGCTACCTGAATGTGGCTAAATGTTACTGAGGGTTTGAAGTCTATCCGCATCGTGCAAGTGGCTAGATGACTCCGAGTGATAGGAGTCTAGCCTGACTGAGGAGGTTTTCACTAAGCATCAACGTGCAATCAATCGGTATGTATATATTTAGCCTATATGTTTTTAGTACAGTTCTGCAAATATTTGTTTTCCTAAAATTTTTAATATTTTGGCTATCATTGACATAATATTTTTCGTTAAATTTACTACAAATTAAATTTGTTACCAACTGTTTCTTTTACCTCAAGCATACATTTGCTGTATTAATTTTCGATAGTTCGTTAATAATAATTGGTTTTAAAGTACGTAATAATATTTTCGAAAAAATCAATTAAACGAATTTATCTTCCTAACAATTTGCTCTAGGCTACATACCTTTCCTCCGCTTTCCCTTCATTACACGTGTATTGATTCTTCCATCAAGCCTGTTAATCAATATTATAATTTCTACTTAAGTCAATACTGTATTGTAATGTTTAGTATATTTTATGCTGTATCATGTATGACAACTTTACTTAAAAATTTTCCAATTTATTGTATATTTTGACCGCTATCATATCCACTTATGCATACAATATACACCCGATTATTCCTTTAGGGTATTTTAAGAGTAATTATAGATAGATGATGTAAAGAGTGTACTGTAGATAAGATAGAGAGTAAAGTGGGAGGAATATTGATTAAGAATGGTCGGTAGAGCTGGAGTGGGCTGCAGTGCGGAAGCTGATCTTACCAATCCTTATGGAGACGTTCCATGGGCTGTAATACATAAACCATGATATAGGTCGTTCACGATAAAGTGAGCACTATATTAAGTTTTTCTTCAGCTGTTTTGCAGCGATCATTACTATTGTTAATATGAAAACTTCTCTGTAGCTAAAAACCAGTGTAAACGTTTCAACACTTTCAAAAGTTAACCTCTATTGGTCCAATAAAACAAATTAATTAATTACAAGTCCCGCTGAGTGCTGAGATTATAGTTAACAGCCTATAGTGCAGAATAGCAATGACTATACAAGAGAAATAAAGAAAAAAAAAGAAATTCGCTAATTTTTATTAAAAATCTTTGGAAATGTGTTTTAAATGAAAGGAAATTTAATGAAAATAAAAAAATAATAGATGGTAATCACCAACAATAATGAAAACAATTACTCCGCAAACTCCTCACGGTAATATGACTCGCTTACTTAGTACAAACATTTAATTGGGTTCTCGTAATCTGGAATTTGAAACTTGATGACATATATTTAAAGTCAGCTTGCTACGTGCTAAAGCTAAGTTCATACGGTAGAGTACTCCTCATCAAATATTACTCCTCATCAAATATCTCTGGGGAATGTCTGACTCAATAGCGTTTGTGGCAAAGTTCGTGACACTAATTACTTAAGATGGCGGTCCAATATGCCGATTAAAATTACAAATTCCATATAAAAAATTACTTTTTAGACACTACAGTCACTGAATATGTTAAGGGAGCTACAAATATTAATTTGACGATTATAGGGCTGGTGAACAAATTACATAGTGAATAAGACCAAATCTAATGGCGCAGTTCATAAAATAAGTGACGTCTTACGAACATCTGCGTCGTCGGCGAAATTTCATGTTCACTAAAAAAATGATTTATAGAAAAATGCCTCTTATTAAGTTGTCCAAAATTTGTAACATTTTTAGTGCTTATAATTTCGCCTCTCCTAAAGCGAACTATCTTTAAGATGGCGTTACATATTTCCTCTGGGCCAAATCTTCTCGTTGAAGGTCTACCGCGTCCATCTTCGTCGTAACCAGCCCGTAGCAACTGGAATGGCTGGGCTGGTTTCTTTATGTATTTACCTTTGTCACCGTTAGGCTACGCTAGTGTAGCTTTATGTTAATTTGACTCATTCATAGACAGCGTTAATGCAAGGCCGTTTTAGTCATACTATATTGGACTTAAATAATTAGAAATGTGTTTCTGTATCCCTAATAAGTGTAGAAATAATTTTTTTACTTAATTTTAAGCAAACGTAATATCCTCTTGAGTGTCTGTTGGTTCTGGTAGTTCTGTGTCTGCAGGTGTTTTTGAATTTGAGTTGTTATAATTCGAAACCTTTTTCGCCAATTTTTGAAAAATTGTACGTGGATGTTATTATAAGAGCGTTTGAACGCTATACGCATATTTTAATGCGTTGGTTTGTTTATTAACCACTTACGGCCCAAATTTGAACGAAAATTTTGTATAAATGGTTAGTTATATCCGCCGGCGTTCTGTCGTTTCATGTAAAAGCAACAATTCTATTAATCCCAATGTACTTGTTCACCGATTTCCAAGATCCACCAAATACTTAGGTAAATTAGTATGTATTACATTACTTTTATAATATAATTATAATTTTCAGCTGTAACTGCCCATACAGAGCACAATGCTTCCGTTGTTTTTCAGAGACGTTTCTGAAACTTTACCATACCTCGCCTACATAACATTTTTTTTTTTTTTTTTAATGTTTCACAGATATTTTTAGATATATTGCAATGCAATATTCCCCATACAGCACGCCTGGTTGCAGTAACGTTGCTGCAACACTGCATTGTTTCATTTTGGTTGCAAGCTGTTTGAAACGTTGTGGCAATGTTCCAATTGTTGTCAATGTCGTAGGAATGTTACTGTGAATTTATTTGACTGGCGCTGTAGCAACGTTTATAATGGCAATGTACTATTGAGTCAAAACTCTTTCGCTAATAATAAATTCAAATTTGGCAGTAATAATGCGTTTAACGAGATTATTGGTTTCCTTGAGTTATATTTAATTGTATTATAAAGTCATGTAGGATTATTCTTGAAGTATTTAGGGTTCCGATGTTATTTTGTGTAAAGTTGCGTATTTTACTTGAATTGTTTCAGTTTTACGTTGTTTATGTTTTAATGTATTTGAAAACATTTTTCCGTATTATTGATAACACTTCGAGTTATGTAACGATACGAGAAAGAGTATTAATATTATTCCTGTGTTTCGGCAGGATGTGTAGTTTGTTCGTGTAAATATTTTCTGTATTCGTGTCGGTTAGGCAATCACTTCCTAACCTAATTGTAGTGAGTTCACTTCAAATAAGCTAACCGGAGAATACACCGGCGTCTTGTTTAGCGAGTTGTAATTAAGTGGCTAATGTTAGGTATGTGGTAAATTATTACAATCAGTATGTTAGGCTTCTTTCTCATGTGTAACATCCGTGTGCGACGTGATCAAATTCCGGTCATTTGTGTATTATAATAAAACTGATGCAAACATAACATAAACAATTTCGCAGTGTCGTCAAAGTTGAAAGTAGCAATTATGTCAATTGTCTGTTGGTAAATGTTTTGTTTCTGCATACTAATAACATGTACAAAGAAACTGTAATGAATTTACGATATCGTGTGGTGAAGTAACGGATTTATTCCAAATAAATGTGTTCAATCATTAACCTACACGTACCCAATTTATCCTTATTCAAGTTCATCTGAACACTGCACTGAGTAAGAACTATGCTTATTGACTTTGGTATTTTTATGAAAATAAATGTCAAGAATCACTACTCATTGTGTATCGCCCTCGGCCGTAGAAGAACAGGTCTGGACCAC
Organism: Medauroidea extradentata; assembly: GCA_003012365.1. Classification (NCBI taxonomy): domain Eukaryota; kingdom Metazoa; phylum Arthropoda; class Insecta; order Phasmatodea; family Phasmatidae; genus Medauroidea; species Medauroidea extradentata. The sequence continues at coordinate 12,228 of PNEQ01026817.1, forward strand.
GGTCGTAGAAGAACAGGTCTGGACACTCGCCTATCTAACAATGTGTTTTGCTTGACCCCCTTGTTGTTTGGCTGTAGTTCGCCAAGTTACCGAGATTGCTATACATTTTTGGCGCTGTAATCCGGGCGGTCGAGCTCAAACTCCGCCCACTTCCCTTCCACTAAGATAAACCAATTATCAAAATAATTTTTTATCAATTTATGAAATACTTCCTCCGCTCACAATTTTAAATAATGGCTCCAGAAATCTTAATTTACTTTATAATGTTAACAATGGAAAACGTGGGCGGAGTTTGAGTCCGACCGCCTAGAATTCAGCGTCGAAAAGTACAACATTCTCGGTAACTTGACGAACTACAACCAAACAACAAGGTCAAGCAAAATACATTGTTAGATAGGTGAGTATCCAGACGTGTACTTATACTACCGTGGTATCGCCCAAACTATTGATTTTAGAGGTTTAGTTTAAGGATAAAAAATGTTATATATACGTTAGAAGTAGTCGTACACAAAAAATTTGTAGATATCCTTATTTGAAAATTTAAATTTTTATTAAGTTAGTTTAAGTTATTTTCAGTTAAATTAATTTTTTATATAAGTATTCCTTTTTTGTTAGGTTAGGTAAAACGTTATGTTAGGTAACCTTAAGTAAGGATAGGTAACCTAAGCTTACCTAACATAACGAAAAATGGAAAACTTAATGTTAAAATAATTGAACATAACCAAAACTAACCTAAACCAACATAACATAACAAAAAATTGAAAATTTCGAAGTTAGAAATGTACAGTTTTCTTTATGTACTATTACTTCTTACGTCTATAGATACATTTTATCATAGTGAACTACGACTTTAAAATCATTAGTTTGGCCGGTACACAATGAATGATTATGAAATAATGTTAAAAATTAGTCGTCTTCACAGAGGAAGAGTAACTTTTAAGAGCATTACCTACAGCATACACACAATTATGTAAAATGAATCTGACAAGAAAATATAAAATTTCAAACATTAGTATTTAAAATAAATTAAACAAAGTTTTATTATAAATATAGCTACTACCTTAGATGAGTTTGTAAACGCACAAAATTGGGACTGTTAAATTTCATGTATGAAATCTGATTTTCCTGTTACGAAGGAAATATACATTTTGTATTATGTAAAATATATTTTAATAAGTCATTTTATATTGAATTATTTCATCATAATTGACGTTTCCTGTAGACCCTTCTCATTATGTGTACAGAGTTATACATTGTATTTAATGGAAATGAGCAGGATAAACAAATGTTCAGTAGTTCAATGTTCAGTACCAGTAGCTGTTCAAATTATTCAATATACAGCAGTGTCGCTATTACTTCAGCAGTAGTCGGCTTGGCTAGCAGCCAAAGGTATTATTTAGCATTATTAAGGGGGATTGATCCCTGTCAGATCGGTTTTACGGTTTTTCTAATAAATCAGGGAATAGACACATTGTTTCGCTTTTTTCACGCTGACAAGGCATAGTTTATTGTTTCATTCACTTTTTGGAATCCATATTGCATTGTTTCTGTTAACGTTGCGTACTCTGTAGTCGCTCCCGTAAATAAAGCAATTTTTCGTTTTCAGCTGTTTCCTGTTGCAAAATAATGAATATATTATGGTTCCAGCAATTACAGAAAATCGATTAAGTTTGTATATATGCCTTGTCGTGACAAAAATTTTGATACATTGACTGGAACAGAAGTTATCGAGAAGAAACAGATAAACCCAAGATGGTAGGGATCAATACCCCTTAATAAATCAATACACAGACCCTACATGACCACACACAACATAACAGCTTATTCAGTATGTGTTTTAATTACCACTACACAATATAAGGACTTGTATTAGGAACCAAGGTGGTTACATTTTGTGCAGGAACTTCATGTCTATCTAAAAACCCTACCCACATGATATATGGTAGCTGAAAAATACCAGGAAAAAAAACCTACAGTAGCCTACGTAACAGACGTGGAAAAAGTCAATACATATTTTGTGGTGGTGTTTTGTTTGTCACGGGAAAACAATATGTTGATGTTATGGGTTGCATTTTTAATGGGTTCAGGAAAACCCAGCCTGAACTTAAAAACGGTTATCATCATGACTGGAATTTAATGCCTCGAAAATTGGCAGCTACCCTGTATGTGAACCTTTCAGCTGTGATGACTTGCAGCCTTATAAACAGCACACGAAGATGTTTTTAAGTACAATAGGATCACTTAAGTTGCTAATTGTTCTGAGCACAAGACACACTTGTCTTAACACAACATATATATTGGTTTTAATAAACAACACCAACAACCAACGTATAACACAAAACCATGTGAAACACACTGCAACATCATTCCAAGACTTTGAGGCAAAGTCATCTTGAAACACAGCAAAGACATCATGAAACGTTGTAGCAATGTCTCCCTTGCAAGGTTGTAGTGACGTCCCACCGAAACGTTGCCGGCCCCGGACATCTGGATGTTTCAGCAACTTGGGCAAAACGTTGTTACAACATTGTCACAACGTTGCTATGCTGTATGGGTCCGATCAGAATGTTTCAACTAGGTCTCAGAAACGTTAGTTGAGACTTTTACCGAAGATTTAGATTCCATACATTATTCCTCAGCAAACATTGCAGAAACCTTTCAAAAGTAACGCAAAGTAACATTTCAATATGAACATTAAAATACGTCTCTGAAATGTCAAGTTGAGATGTTTGTCGCAATGATAGCTGGGTGTCACGTGACACTACTGTTGTGGCAGCCATTTGTTGGTAGTCTTGCATGAATATCCGTGGATCTTTGATTGGTTACAGATTTTACTATTGGGATTTTCGTTAAAAAATCAAATGGCTATTTTTAGAAAAGGTAAGTCACATTCAGGTATTTTTTCGTTATTTAGAAGTAAAATACTATAAATTACGAATTTTATTATAGGGAGTTTTTATGGATAGTGGTAGCTTTTATTTTGCTCGTTTTTCAAGACACTGTGTGCTAACAAATGTTTTACGGAACATAACAGATATTTTGCACTTGATCCATATGTTTTTTGTTCTTAAACGTGAATTGTAGGTACATTTAGGTCGATGAGGTGTACTTGTATTAAATAACCTTCATTGGGATTAGGTAGTCTAACTTTACTTGAGGCAGTACGATAGAAACAACCAAAATCATATCCACAGCCATGATATAGTCATAACCACTGCAAGTACAATAAAAGGAATAGAGCCGGATATTCCAATAAGATTCCGTTTCGATATTGGAGAAAATTTCATACAGACGACGAATAATTCTTGTTAATTGCTCAGGGTTATATAAATAAAAACTGCTTAATTGAGTGGTTGATAGTGTAAACATTTATAGGGACTGTACCTAAAAGGAAAGTGTGAAAAAAAATTACTATGTTATTTTGTTTTAAGTTCCCGTAACTAGCTGGTATTTTGTGTTTTGTGCGGAGGCAGTAAAACAGACACAGTTTTAAGGAAAGTTTTACTGTATGTACACATGTTTTACTGCAATTATTGTACAGTTGATAGAGATTGTGAGGTTTACGAGGAAGATGGTTAGATGTGTGGACCTATGCAGATAGGAAGGGCAGGAGATAGCCTAAGCAAAGTTTCAAAATTCAAGTGTCAAGGCATAATGTTGCAGAGTGACTTGGGTTGAGAAGGCAGGTAGAGAGAGTTGTGAATAAAGGGAGATGGGCTCTAGGAATATTGTGAAGGGTATTGCAGTGAGTTAGTAGCGCAGTGAAACAGAATACTTGCACTACAATATGCACCACCAGAGTGGGACCTGTACGTGGAACTGAAGGCGCGGGAGCTACAGAAGGGACAAGACGGGCAGCGAGGTGGGTGAAGGTTAAGTGGAGAAGGCAAGGGCAGGTTGGTGACGACAAAGGGAACATTCAGCCATCTGTGAATTTTGAAAGAATTGTGTTGGAACTCATTGAAAGAAAGGAGAAGCGTAAAGAGGTTGGCCAGGATGTACAGGATGGTGAATGGAGAGGGAAGCTGGGGTAAGTAAGGCTGCCCGTTTTAACAAGCAGAGTTTAAACTAAGACCGAGTAGGTCTGCAGAGGGAGAGGGAACAATAGAGATGAGTAGAACAGAGTGGGTTAGGCAGTCTTCTTAGGAGGTTTGTGAGGGAGTAGAATTTACTTTTGGAGGAGTTGGTAATGCTGAGGGGGGTTGGAAAGTTATGAGTTTTTTTTTGTCTGGGGAAGAGGTTTTGCTTGCCACCTGGTGGTTGCCCAATTGCAATCACAACCATTATAATTATTAAGTGAAGTAATTCATTTAAAAGACGTTAAGAATGATTTCAGTAAAGCTTATAGCCCATACAGCACACTTGGTCGCAGAAACGTTGCCACAGCGTTGTATTGTTTCTTTTTGGTTGCATGTCTATTGCCAACGTTGCAGTAACGTTTCTAAAGGTACCAACGTTTCAGCTTTTAATGCGTTGATATAGAGGTTTTTTGTAACGTTGCTACAACGTTGACAATGGTCGCCTACTTCCTGGTCAAGAACTCTCCTTTGATATTCTGTTTTAAATAAGCTTTTAAATAATTTTGAACTACGACTTATTTGTGTAGTTATTATTTTTATTATAAATGTAATTATTGTTGAGGTCTTCTTAATGCTCATTTGTTTTATTAATTCGTTTAATTGCCGTTTTGACTTATAATACAGTAATGATGTACTTGCCGCCATTACCACCAATTTGTTTGGGTGCTTTGCTTGTTGTATTTGCTGTTGCGTGTATTTTTATCTTGCGCTAGTTTACGGGGAATTCAAGGTACATTCTTTCTTTTATCTCATTTATTCAACTGGTAGGAAATGTTATTGTAAACTTTAGATTTACAACAAATTTCCATGCCAATTGTACTGTAGCGTCCTTGTGTAGGTGTTTGATGAATGTTATTTATTGTTTAAATATCGTGTTACGAGTTTTGTTTTAATTATGTTAAAAGTCGTTAGAAATTATAATTATTCTTGTTTCATTGCCACAAGTGGGTCTTCATATATTCTACATCCCGAATCAACGTTGGTGCAAAGTTCCCAAATAAACCTTTATGGATCATCCCCAAATCAACGTTTCTGCAACATCCCCTAATCAACGTCGCTGAAACATCCCCAAATTAACGTTGCTGCAACATCCTCAAATCAACGTTTCTGCAACGTCCGCAGATCAACGTTGCTGCAACATTGTTCAGAAACGTTGAATAAAAACGGGGACATTTTCCTGTTGCAGCAATGTTGCTACAACGTTTCAGTTACTTCATTCAACATTGCTGCAATGTTAAAAATTTTTTGTGTAACATTGTTGCAATGTTGCTCCAACGTATATGTGTTGTATGGGAGACTAATTTGTGTTCTATTGAAAATGATATTGTAGTCATTTCATATTAATACTATAGCCCCATATTTGTTACTATTCATGAACCAAATTATATTCACGACGTATATTTCACACTTGCTAATTTCTCTATTGAAAAATAGTGCTGAGAAAGAACATAGAAATTAACTGCAACTTAAGTAAATAAAGTATGACATAAATACTTGTGTCACAAAACATATGGCCAAAGGCCAAGTTACTGTATGTTGCCCAGTTGTCTGCCCATGCCATCCCAATAGCTCCTGTGTATGGAGATATATGCACTTCTTGCTTATCAACAGAGAGGCTGGCGACATCCCAGCTATATGAGACAATACATATGGTAGGCCTAGTGTGTTAGGCACACATTCTTTTAGGTTGGTGTAGTTACTACTAAGGCAGGTATTGTCCTCCTTACTAGCTGTACATTGCAGTCCCAAAAATTCAGTTTCCAGAACATCTAGCCAAGATCTGCCTCCTCAACAGTGTTAATTGATAATAGGTAATTGATAATTGTGGGTGTCTTACACAAAAAGTATTCATCCTTGATCAATATAACAATTTTATTATTCAATGGTGTGACGCAAAAAATTGCTTTTAAACTACTGTTAGTACATGTACACACGCACACACAAAGTTTTCAATAATGCCACAAGCTAGATGGTGAATTTCTGAAAACAGCTTTTCTTTGTACAATTTTGCTGCTTTTTATTTTTCTACATTTAAGGTCCTTTATTCCCATTGTTAAATTCCATGAAAGTATAACTTATTGGCAAATAAAACTTACAGATTCTGCTATGGTATTATGCAAACTTTTTTTAATGTGGACATACAAATTAACCTAATGAATTTTATGATTTATTTCAGGAGACTGGAACCGGCAGCACAAACATGACTGCATATTTTTCAATGTGAATTTTTAAAAAAGAAATTAAACTGTTTATCTCGTATTTATTGTGAGCTTGTTTATTTTTCATTTATATTATTTTTCATTAGATTTAGTTGAATGAAATTTTTTTTCACATAGAGTTGTTTTCATGTAAGAAGAGTAGAACTCTCGTATTAAAATTTTCAGGGGACCTGAGAAAAAAAGTGTTGTATGTTGGATAACTGTTTGAGCAGGAATAAATAATACTGGTAAAGTTAGAACAAAGATAAATTGGTTATTTGTTAGTTGAACTTTACGTTAGATTATAGTACATAATTTGTTATATTGAAATTAGAATTATTATAGTGCAAGTTGAAATTAGAATTCTTATAGTGCAAGTTGAAATTAGAATTATTATAGTGCAAGTGATAGTATTGGCACTTTTTCTCCAAATTGTTATGTAACTGTAATTTTTTTTTCCACAATTCTTTAATTTTATTACTAATTCTTTTTAAATGAACTTCTTGTTGTATTAATGTGTATTTATGTATAAGGTTAAACACTTCAAGTTGTAAACCGGCCTAGAGCTGAATCTTGTAGTGTATAAATAAATAAATAAATAAATAAAAAATAAATAAATAAATCCCACAGTTTTATGTAGAGGCCTACAGTTAAGTAGCCTGTGTTAGACTGAACGTCAATGCAGTTTATATGTAACATCATTCTAATAATTAAAATAATATAAAGTGTAAAGGCTGGTTTTCCCTTTTGTCTTCTGTACATTCAACATAGTTATCTTTAGAATCATCATCCTTAATATTGTTGCAACGCACACCAATAATGTTCTTCCAAACGTTGATTTTTTTGTATCTGAAACTCTACTGTTATTAAAAACTTTGCTGGAGCTTGGCTAAATCCAAAGCATTTTGTTTAAAAGATAAATTTTGGGTCCAACGGTGAAATTGTTAAATGCAGGCAAAATTTATGTTCGACAAATATTTCAACAGGTAAATACAGTTTACCTTCGTTTATGTTACTATGGTTTCCCTTTATATAGGATACCAAAAATAATTAAACCTCTTCCAGTGCTTTGTGGCATCTACCCCCCTGCTGTATTGGCATAAGGAAAAAGATGGTGTGCTTCTGGTCAAATGCACTGTTCACATGTGTGTGCTATTCTGTATAGCTTCTCGTTTAATTATTCGGAGTCTGCATCAGCGCACATTCGTCGCAAGTCTTAAAAATCTTTTAAAATTTTACGCTGCAAATATTCAGATAAATCTAAGTGACTGTTGCTGGGGCTAAGAATTTATAATTCAGTGTATTATACTATGTTTTGCGTACAGACAAATTTCACAGTATATTTTGTAAGTTAAGTATTTGTGTAGTGAAAAATAATTTGTCAAAAGAATGGTAAATTAAGTAGGAATCTTGATGGATAATTTTTTTTTGTATAAAAGTGAATAAATGAACTATTTGTATTCAGAGTACCAGATTTTCGCGAAAATGTGTACAGTAGTTTATATCTTCTCTGCTGTAAATTTTTAAAACAGTAATGTAAACTAACACGTGGTGAGTTTATAAATTGACCAAAACTGTTGGTATAAATTCTGGAATAGGAATGATAATATATTGAAATGTTGAATGTGTAAGAAGTAAACACGCATGATGGGGGGATGGGGGTAGAGGGGTGTATATATATATATATACATATATATATATATATATATATATATATAGAGAGAGAGAGAGAGAGCTACAGGTTTTTAGATGTTATAATGTGAAAAATAACAAAGGTCATTGCTAAACAGCAGTGGTACAACTTAGTTGAGGGCAAGAATGGCTCACTTGGAAAATGGTTTATAATATTAAAAAAAAATTAATGATGTATAATACAGCTCCTCAGAATAACTCTGTTGTAGTAATATCTTTGTTAAAAAATATTTACAGCACATACCATATTGAACATTATTAGATTTTTCTGTACTAACTTACAAGAGCACGATAAATGCCAAGACCATAGATAAAGGGTCTTCAATGCCTGGTCTGCAGGCCACATATCGCCCTCGAAGGTCTTTGTCGTGGCCCGCCGACCTTATTAGAATAATTATAACGCATGAAAAAATAATTTTAAATATTGGTTACCTAAACTGTATATTACACATTGTGATAACTCTGTAGTTGTCACTTGACCACGGGCATCACTCGTATTATGAGTGTGGTTCACACTGTCTTCCAGGTTGAAGAACCCTGACTTACAAAGTTTTTGTATAGATCCGTGTTAAAATTTTTAGTGGTGAGAGAATACAATTTTTGTTTGGAGACCATAATAAAGTTATTAAAATAAGATACTTGGATATCAATATTGCTATAACAACCACTTAAATTTGTAAAGTGTGTATATTGAAGAAAGGCAGTCTGATAGTAGTATAATTACAAGATACTGTTTTAAGTAAGAGTTTTAAGAATGCAAGTCAGTGTAGGTAATTTAGCAGTATGCCCATCTGCTTTATTGACTCAACAGTGACCACCTGCTGAAAAATAACTGATCTGTCATGACCTAATGTTCCTGAAACACTGCATACATATAGGCTTGCAGACTTGCTATTGGGCTCTTGATCGGTGGCAAGAACTTTTGGAATTCTCACTCCAGACCTTCAAGGAACTAACTTCTATATCATTACACTGCAATATTTCATCACTGATATTACGATGTAATGAATCCGCAAAATTTCACTGAAATATATCTTAAATATTTCACTGAAATATATTTGAAACATTACATTGAATAAATATTTGAAACATTGCACCGTAATACATGTGTAACATTTCACTGAAATGTATCTGAAACATTTCACGGAAATGTATCTGAAATATTTTGTGTGATAGTATGAGAACCCCTCGTATGCAGTAAAAAATTATCTGCAGCTAATGAGAACCGAGATAATTCGGACAGTAGGGTCTACTTATACTCTATTCATTGACTATAGATAGTTTTTTGTTGTGTGTGTGGTTATTGTGACGCCAACTTAGCTCTGTATTGCATAAAAAAGCAATTATGATACCGGTAATATGAAACTTGGTAATTATTTGGAATGGAAGACATCAGATTGTGATGCAGAATATTCAGAATGATCATACATCACCTCATCTCATGTAAGTATTTAATTTTAATGTTATTGGTATTACTCCATATCAAATAATGTATAAGCATCTAATACTCCTAAAAAAAGGTATTTTGAAAAATTATTTAAGTATTTCTATATCATTTTACCTATTTTGAGAGAAAGTGCTCATAACTTAGCTTAAAATCATAAGTTTTCATTAAGCCTGTAAAGAACTAAAAAAACAAAATTTGAAAGTCCCACCACAAAGCTTGTGCCTCATGTAGTTAGGAAAGTCGCCGCTAGTCGCGGTAGTATCTACCGTGCGCCCAAGTATTTTCGTGTCTCAGTCATAGAGGGCACACATATAGTAGTGTTTGATGCAGAAATTAGATAAACTTACTTTTCTCTTATCTCTGGTTTGATAGAACCTTTCAATAATATTGTCTTACCAGTCTACCCCATGGAGGTATGAGTCTATGGAGCGGAAGCCTTTGAGCAAATTTGAAGCCAGTCAGCAGACGACGTTTAAAGACAAGGATAGAGCTAGTGGTGGCAAAAACATGTAAACATAGCATTGAGCTGAATGAAAATGTTTTAGTTTTTTGTTAACTACACATTATGGTGGAAGTTTGTGCAGCTCTTGGCCTTACAAACAGATTCGATCTTTGCGGAGGATTATCTTTGTACAGGTAAGAAACTTTTATTTAAATTCATCAAGTTTATAAAGTACATACACACAGCGAGAGCTAATTCGGTTTATTTATATTTCTGAAGCAATTGTAAACTGATGTGTACCATTCAAATAGAGAATTTGCGCGAATTTTTGTAAGTAAATTACATAATTGCATTACTTTCTGCTATTGTTTTGCCACCCAAAATATGGCGACTCATAAAAAATTACGTCCTGCGCTTGCGCAGATCGAAAATGTTCGAAAATGATCGGCTTCACACGATTACCATTGAAATGTACGGCAGATGCTACTCCATAGACTAATACATCTATGGCCCCCCGTATTTATTGTCTCTGCGGAAGACAAAATCGGAAGGGTCTATTCAAAAATATCGCACAACAACTAAAATTCAAATGTGCAGTCCAAGGAGGTGTCAATGAACTCGGTGCATAGAGAATGCAGTTTCCATAACACGTACATACTCAAAGCATAGAACCAAATATTGTACAAGGATAATACGATATTTGATAGAACCCAATAAAAACAGAGTGAGGTAGCTTAAATAGAATAAAAAAATAAAATGATTAAATTGAAACATTATTGCCCATGTGAGATTAATAAACAAAATACATAATTTAATAGTTTATCATTAGAGTTCAAATAGTAATAAAATATTATAATATAAAGCATACAACGAAAGATATACAGAAGCAAACTATCTTGTAATTCCATTTAGTCCAGTCAAATTAGGTTTCAACCTAGAAAAAAATTGCCTAAAGCTGAATTTTGGTACAGTGATACTTTAAGCCCTAGAGAACAACATATCAAAATATTCGGACTTTCTCGTGTTCGCGTCCTAGATTTTTGCGCCCCTTAAGTTTTTATGACCTAACATTTTCACTACTTTACTCGATCTCATCTAGTGATGCAACTATTTGTCCGATTGTGCTCAAACTGGTCTCAAATTAAAGAGGTAACGTGTTAAACACACCTCAGGGCAGTTTGTGTGATAGATAATGTCTCAAACTACCGTCAAAAAACAAAATAATTTTGAAAAAAAAAATGTTCTCTAGTTAATTAACAGCCACTGGCTCTAAGGGCTACAAAGTGAAAAATAGGTAACAGTAACACAAGACAAAGTTTGCTGTCCGTTTTATGCGCTTTCCAACGGTATGCATACTTTTTTATACGACTGACGGTTATGAAACTGTAATCAAATATCGGGTTGCATGCGTCGCCCTTCAACAATGCCATGCCACATTCCTACATACTCATCCTGTTATGTATTGCAACTACATAATAAGCTCAATTTTGTCTCAAATCGTTAAATAACTTATGCACATGTTAACAAAAGATCAAAATTGATTAGAGGAAACTATTTACTCTAGATATTTCTATGGAGTATGGAATCTTACCAAAATATTATGCTACTATCTATACGTACACAAACACTTAATATTCCGAGTATTATATTGTTATGAAAAAGATCGGCACACTTCATAATGGGTACTATAAAATATGTTAATTCGGTTGACATGCCATTGTAGAGACCTAGTTGCAAATCATCAGTGTCCACTTCGTAGAT
>PNEQ01026819.1:0-23848 GCA_003012365.1 Medauroidea extradentata
AAAAATATCACTAGCTGTTCCTAAATACAATTCAACATTACCGATAGTCACTTTACTGCTTGTATGGTTGGCAACGAAACGACACAACATAGTTCCATGTTTATTCGTATTTAAATACAACAATACTGAAACAAAATCAACCGATAGCGTTATAATTGAATTTTATATAAATAATAAACTTATTTTTTACCTAACTATATAGGTACCTATCGACTGAACAATTTATCTTACACGCGCAAACATAAAGTGACGTGTCCCAGGAGGTTAGACTTTTCCCGTCGTTAGCTGCTACACGCGGAAAGATACGAATTTGCTGTAAATAGATCTTTAGCAGGGCTTCTTCGAGTGCTCACTTTATTCCGAACTGCCTATAATCAATTTTAAAAGTAATGTACAAGGAAGATTTTTCTGTTGCGCAAATTCAACTTTTTCATTATTTACGAAATCACATTTAGGTAAATTAACGCATCACATTCATACCAGTAAAAATACATCACCGCACGTACTATTTCTCGTAAAGCTATATAATTACACATTGTCTTTGACATAATTCCAGAAGAAAAAGTCACAAGGGGTTAAGTCAGGGATCGTGGTGGCCAACTGCACCACACATCATCATCATCGGCACCTGCAGAGCCGAGCCATCGTCCAGGCAGATGTGTGTTGAGGTGGGAGTGTGGAGATGCATCATCTTGTTGAAAGATGAAGTCGTCGGTATTGCTTTGCAATTGAGCCAGCAGCCACAAAGAAAGCATGTCGAGGTAGGTAATGCCTGTGACGGTCTTACACATTGCGCAGAAGACATTGACCTTTGGCGAATTTCGTTCATGTTTGATGGTGACATGGGGAAGTTGTGTTCCCCAAACCCGAACATTGTGATAATTAACTTTACCATTAACGTGAAATGTTGCGTTGTCGCTAAAAATTCACTTCTTCGGGAGATTTTCGTCATTATCAATTCTTGCAAACATCTCGGTGTAAAAGTGCTGCATAACCTCTGGGAGTTAGTGCCGAGACCAGCTGCAATCTGTACGGCTTCATGTGCAAGCTTTTACGCAATATTGTGTACATGGTTGTTTGTGGGATCTGCAGCTCACAACTTGCTCGGCGTGTTGATTTGTGTGGGCTTCGCTGGAATGCTGTTCTAACGCGATGCACAGCTTGCTCCGGCACAGGAGAGCGACCAGGACTTTTGTCTTTGCAAATGCAGTCGTTCTCTTCAAAGTGTTTGTACCAAGTTTATATGGATACTCTGGTGGTTGGCTCAAGGTGAAAGTGCATGCGAAATGCTCGTTGCATGACGGTTACTGACTCTTGTTTTTGCTAACTGCAGGACACACCAGTTCTTCTGTTGTGGCATAGGTGCCATTTTTTACACTTGCACTGTCTGGCAGCGGCAGCCTGCAACAAAAGAATTGCGTCCATATGTCACAAAAATTTCCACAGATACTGTATTTATATGTTGTACTGTTTATTTATATGAATTTTTGAAGTTGAATATTTTTTGCTCACTCTGTGTTTAGTACGAGTACTCGCCATCGTTGCAATGCCATTCAAAGCCATAAAGTGTTTCTGTCTTTAAATCATTTTATGGAAGGGCATTTAAATACACAGTATTCTTTTTCTGTCTGGTGCGTACGCGAATTAATTATAAGGTCATATAAAATTCGTAATTTTTTTCTATTTTTAATATATTTCTAAAAAAATTAAAGTAATAAAAATCTTATGTAGTAAAAACGTTTTGATAAAAAACTTTCGCCACTTCAAAATGCATATAAGGAACCATATTTATACTGATAATAATATTAAAAGCAATACATTACAGTAAAACTTTAATTTTGTGAATTAATATAAACTGAAACAAAAAAAATTCTAAATTATAAACGGGGCAAAATATCCACATCAGTAACATTCACAAAAAATAATTCATCCTTTTTTTTTATACCCCATTCTGTCTCCCCTGCTCCATTTTGCCTTCCTCCTTTTTTATTTATATATAGGATATAGGTATTTATTTGTCAGACATATTCGCGGGCGGTCACACAGCAACTCTCCAATGATTTATCGGAATTAAATTAATAGTATAGGAACGCGTATACCCACATACACATATATATTCGGCCCGGCTGGATCATAGCCGTTTCTCTCTCGTCTGTAGTAAGCAGGCCAGAGGCGTAACACACCTATTACCGTAGGCCTATATGAAATTATTCGCTAAGCCTACCTTACGGGACATGCGTATCTCGCTGACTATTGAACATTCGTTTAGAGAATTAAAATTAAGTTCTTTGGGTGAACCATTTTTCGTATTGGTCTAGAAAATGTAACACATTCCAGAGGATGGTTGTAGAGAATTGTCAATATGCATTAACAACACTGATTCCGAAGCCTCCAGCGTAGCCAAAAACTTAATAACCGTGGTTTTATTCCTTTAGTAATATTCTCCACTTCCTAATACAAAAACGTACTTGTGTCCGAAATTGATATCATCTAAAAATGACCGAGCACTGCAGAATGTAATTTATCCTATCTCATGCCATGTCTCAGGTAAGGGAGCGCCCGTAAGATCATGTTTTCCGGTTTCGACTATTTTACGATAGTTACTTTGTAAACTTAAAAGAGAGCATGTATCACATCTCAGTTTTGTAGTTTTGTTAAAATTGGCATTTGCCGTGTTAGTTAATATTTTCAAGACAAGAAGTTACACGGGTTCGACTATTAAATCTACCAACAAAAGTTACGTTTATTACATAATTACCTAAAACTATAGTATTTTCTATATTAAAAAATCTACCAACGTTGTGGAAACCAATTAAAGCCAGATATATATTTTATATATTATTTTATTTAAATTTTAAAAAATAACAATCCCGAACACAGATATAATTGAGCGTAGCCTTCAGCTAAACATGTCTCACACGTTGACTCACTTATGTCACAAAAAACCCGCAGTTGGAACTGAACCCACGTCACGAAAGGAAGGAAACCTAGACTATATCTACCCTCCGTATAACGTGCCTCTTGCTTCACACTTTAAGATTCCAGAGGTCGACTGACACTAGCATATTTTATTGGCAAACTGAGCTCACAGTTAAAGCAGTGAAAATTTCACGACCACATTGTCTTGTATACATGTCCAGGGCCACGTTATAGTCAAGAATGGACTTTGTGAATAACGTTTATCAATAAATTTGTATTAATTTTAAACTTGTAATCTAATTTTGAAAGTTCTGAATAGGTTTTATTTCACGAAGCCGCGCGTGTAACACATTACCACATTTGACCCTCGAGTTCATGGGCAGTTTTGCTAAGTAAATTAATCTAACAAAAGATTTTATGTACGGTTACTAATGAAAAATGTTTCTAGAGACGTTAGTTGTAGTCCTACATTAAAACATTTGTTAGGTTAGGTTCATTTGTAGGTTAGATTTGGTTATGTTAGATTAGGTTAGTTTAGGTTAGGTAACCTATCTTGACCTAACCTAATGTTAAGTTAGGTAAGATTAGATTACCTTAACTAATCTAACCTAAGTTGATCTTCCTTAAGAAAAAAAATTACGTAGGACTAATTCAAAAGTATTTAGAAAATTTTTTCATCAATAAAATATATCTCTAAAATCAATATTTTGGTTGGTATGCAAAGAGTAGTAATTCTTGATATTTACCTAGCTGAGTACAGAATCCAAGTATGTACTAAACTTTGGTTCGCCCACACATCACATTTTTGTCGCATTATAAAGTGTACTTCAATTATCAAAAGGAATCGCTCCTTCCCCTCGTGTCAAAAAAGTTTGTAATGTTTTAGACGCAGTTACTTGTATGTATATAAAACCCTAACTTGTCTGTATAGTCGGTTGCAACGTTTATACCCTGTAAGAAATCACCTTCACTTATTTATTATCACCACGCCGCAACAAAGTCTGCAAAACTGACGTTCATACTAGCAGCAAAATTTATGCGAGAAATTCTAACGTTGCGCCTGCACGATTGACGTACCACTACGTGCATAGCAACTCTGTTATGCCAGTAGCGTAAGTCGCAGGCGTTCAAGCGTTAGCTGTACAGGGCACTATAGCATTGGAATTTTTTCTCATGAAATTGGAACAGTGAAGATACAATGCTCTTTTTATTGGAATTCGAAAGGAAAATATAGGTCTAGTAAAACACTTTGAAGTTGTAGTGGCAGTAGTGGTAAAATATCAGCAAACAATCCCTGTCAAGAGTTAGTAGACGCTAGCTTTCTTTTTTTTTTTTTTTTACATTCGACGCAAGGAAACTGGAAAGACGATAAGTCGAATATAACACGTCCTTCAAACACCTCATCGCCTCTAGGTGCGAAGGACTAAAATAGTTTCAGTGTTTTCGTAGAAAACGTTTTTCAACGGGACTTCAAGCGGTGACGCTGCATTTTATTTGTGGAAAGTATGTGGTAAAGTACAGTGCAGGTTTCTATTATTTGCTTTTTCTATTACGGTTGATAACTTCTCAGGTACAGCAACGTGAAAAATTCAATTTTAGCGCTTTTGAGTAGCTTGAAAAACATGTTTTTAATTAGCGGATTACATTTTTAAAATCATAGGGATGCAGTTTCGAGTGTTTCTTCTATTCGCAGATAAACGTATTGGAGAGCATTTTCAACAGTTACACAAGAAAAAATACTTCCCATGCCGCGCTACAGCACGTTTCACGCGGCGTGCGAGAGTTAAACCATGAAGCGCGCAAAAATAACTGAGGTGAAAAATGTCTACTTCTGGAAACAAGGTGGAACTTTTCTATAGCACTAATTAAATTGTTCTTACCTGAATTAATGCCACTGACAAAAAATATCTGAAACGTGTGAGCATTATTAGGCTAGTAATGTATGTATATTTTTCTTATGGTTGACTTATGTTACAATAATAATATGTGTATCTATAATAACGAAAAAAATTATTTGCACCTACATACGTATGTTTAGGTTGTGAAATTAATTTAGAGCTGACCTGCTGAAACACGAATCTTGACTGACGTTTGAGCCAGATTTGAATAGGAACCCTTTACAGTGTTTTGTTTATTGCACAAAAAATTATCTTTGTTTTATGAACTATATGTGCGAACTTTTTCAGAAGATAGCAATTAACTTGGTCGTATAGCGTACACGTAGTACAGTTAAATAGTGAACGTTTTAAGTATTGTCCCTGCATGAAACAAACTTTAAGGGCACCTCCTACCTGGAACTGTTTTACGCCTCGAAAGGTCAGAAGCGAAGGAGCGACAAGGGCTCCCCTGAGGCGCGCGCCTAGTGGCTATATCTTCTATTGGCAAGGCGCTAAACTGGCGCGCGGTGTTTCCGTTGTATCGCTGGAACTATGTGACTTAAAGTGATAACCCACTCATCTCATTGACGGAAAGTGTGTGGCAGATAACATTACAGAACCATCGATTAGTTTCATATCAAAGTGACCAACATATTTTTTGGCATACCTGGTAGTAAATACAGTTTTTAGCTACGTAGAATGGCACAATGCACACAGTATTTTGAAAGTACTTAAAAGGTCTTGGAGATATGTTTTATATTCGCAGGTTGCGACATTGGAGACAAGCAGATCAACAATTATGTCGGCGCCGTCTAACTAGAGGAATTTGCTTGTCTAAGGACGCCAAAGGCCAAAAGGCATCGAAGTGGTAAAGGTGATCCAGAGAAGCAAATGGGATACATTCTAGCCTCTACGTGCAAGACACTCGACTAGTGTGCTATATTTCTGTTGTCTGCAAGCATTCTTGAAACTTCTAATCTGTAATGCCATCATTTCATGACGTTATAACAAATGTATATGAATGAAAAATGTTCCTCTGGTGCTTTAAATGTTATGTAACTGAATCTGTTTGGTTAAATATTATGGCGTAAATACTCATTCTGTCTGTTTTCATCTGCGCTAAATGTAAATTAGAAACACAGCTAAAACAAGAAACTATCGTTGTGCCGTGTAAATATTCTCAAACGTAATTCGTACTGAACAAAAGCGCGGAAACTGCGTCCTTGTGGTAACCAGACCACCTAGCACACGTAACACAGGTTGCATAGTGACAAGCGCTATTAATAAACGTTTGAAAAGACTACAAAATGAATTTCCACGAGAACCAATGTCTATGAGTGTCACACAAAGGTTTTTTTTTCTTCCAGTCAACCTTTTCTTTTGTTATTGTATAAAAATATTGATTAAAATGCACGGTTTACCACATTTCGAACAGTTACAATTATGCGTCTGCCGATTTTATTTGTGTTAGAGGAAAGATTTTACAAAATTCAAACACTTTTAACAGCTTCGTCCACACAAAATGTATACGAAAAATTGGTCCTTAATATCACGTAGTTACGTATTTACGTACACAAAAGCTTTCCCACACCTCTCACTTTAAAGGTACTTGCCTCCCTTAATAATAACTTTAGGCTGTAATTCTCTGTATGTTTTTGTCATATTTTGTCGTCAGGAAACACCACTCAAAAGGTGTCGGTCTAGTTACGAATCCTCTTCTATACACATATTTTATAAAGTCGCGTATTAATGTTACATGTAATCATAATAATTATAATACTTTGCAAAATATTGACGTCATCGCCAATTCAGGTTGTTCTGAAACCCGCCCGAAGTATTTTGAGATGTGTATCGTTGTAACAAATAATAACAAATCTATATCGTTACTTGTATCGTAGAACCACCCACAAGGGAGATGTGTGCTCTTTAAATTACGTTTATAGTTTATGTTATTGTAAGATATCAAAATTGATCATGATTTTTTAAAACTTTATTTTTATCGATGTGTGAACCATACCGAGAAACTCAGCTCTAAAATCACCTGTTTAAATAAATAAATAAAGTGACCAGCTTTTAATAGCACAACTTTTTCGTAGCCATGCGGTATGGCTAGAGACACTGGAAAATCACGAAAATGTTAAAAATAGTCTCCAATAAACTGTATTATATTAACCGTGGCACGTGTGAACAGTTTTGGGACAAATCATACACGCTGTGTGTCCAAGCTGTGCAGTTAGTTCTAACTGGGCCTGCTGTAGAGAGAAAAAAATGCTAGAAATAAACGATATCAAATGTTGATACAAAACACGTTGGAGCCTAGCAAACAGTCAACTATTCCCACGATTTTCCAGTGTCTCTAGGTACGGCCATTTCATGGGGTCATCGTACCTGCTACTTGTGTGGAATTAAAAGCTGGTTACATTTCGGTAGCAGTAAATTATGTTCAGAATAGCGTGGCTTCATCAATCGTTTTTATATACGGAGAAGATACGGAGCATAAACTGGTATTATCAAGGCTTGATGTCTCCCTGTGAATCGACCAAGGCTATAATGTCGCAGATACGAACTGCACCATGTACATAATTGACCAGAACTAAGCAGAAAACTCCTTAGTAAAAAGTTACCAAGCCTTAATTTACGAGAAAAATTACTTTAAACTTCTAAAGTACCATAGAAGTGGAAATGTGGGGTTAGGTTGTTCGTACTCACGTGAGTGAGTGCCCAAAACTAATAATAAAATATTCTTTGTTAAATAGTCGCCAGGCCCTCAGTTAACGAGGTAGGTCCAAATTACCAGTGGGCGGAAATGTAGGGTAGGTAGTTAGCACTACTATGCCATTTTTATCGTAAACAAAGTGCCTGATGACATTTTACCAACGAGAATTCTTTTCATAGTTTTGGTCACAGATTCATGTTGTGTGGTCCGTATCCACGAATTACCATACCCTTTATGTACTTCCGCTTCGCTGTTTTTTTATCTTCAATGAAACTTTTCTCGTGAACTAAGGGCCGTATGACTTTTTACCGAAGAGTATTTTTCTAAAGTTATTATGTCGGATTCACGTGGCACTGAAATCCTGTATATTCGTCACCATTTCCACAAGGATTCACCACTTGAAAACATTTCGAGTCAGTTTCCTGCTACCTTGTGTAGAGGCTCACATGAACATAGTCAGCTTGGTTTGGCAAACTTCCTCGCTCAGGAATAGTTCACATTCTGGCGCACACGTTCCGCTCCGGGTGGTCGATAGACCGGAGAGCAGACCTTCCCGTTTCTCCGACTGCACTCCGGTTAAAATAGGGATCTATTTTAACGAGCACGCGGTCGATATGTTCACCCCCTCCCCTCGTAATTTTCGTTCTGCATCCTCCCCCCTCCCCCTTGCTCCTCTGAAGGGAGGTGTGCAGTCGGCCATCGTGCCGGCCCCTCCTGGTTTATTCGCTCGCCGCACGGGCAATGACAAATTACACTCGAGTGAAGAATACCGGTCTACGGCACTCTCCAGCTCTGTTTCACTGCCCCCGTCCTCTCTTCCCTCCTTACCCCTTCATCCCGTCCCGCACGCTTTCACGTTACGAAACTGCCGGTATCCCTCAGACCACCCCACCATCTCCTCATCACACAGGCTACAGCCTCCTCTCCACTCTTCTCTTCTCGTGTGGCTGCTTAGCGTCTTCTCTTCTACCTACGGCCCTAGATCCACCCTCTTCCTTATCCTCATGGCTCTAGATCCACCCTCTTCCTTCTCCCCGACACCCTTGGAACAACGACCACTAATGACGTGCACCGCGGGCTCGAGGCGCTGCAAACAAATTGCAGCACCCATCCTGTTTCCACCTTAGCTGAGTGCAACTGATTTTTTCCCCCTCTTCGGAGCGATAAAAGACGAGTCTAGATACTCAGCCTAATTTTTCTGTGATAAATTTAGCGTCCTGTCACGTGTTTTTTTTTTGTAAGCAAAAACATGTTTATGGTGAATAAATAAAAGTTGTCGAACTATCATATCTTCTGTATACGAATTAGGTTTTATAAATATAACCTACGCGCTGGTATATGACAGAGATTGATGGATTGCTTTATTTTAGAGCTTAAAACCACACGATTAGTAATTTATTATTTTCTTATGTTAGCGATAGCAAATTTTAATTCTTTTATGATGTAATGTCCTTCGAAAGGACGGTACTTGAAGAAATATAGTTAATTATTCAAAGACCGTGTTTAAGAAATCCTAAATCTTGTTTAATAGCTAGCTGTTTGAGTGGGAAAGAGTAATTAAGGGAAATATTTTGAACAAACGTCATCTCAGCACTATCGTTTCCAAAAACCAAGCGTGAGAGATTATCGCGGCAAACGATCAAAGAACAGTTGCATGTTCATAATATTAGACTATATTAATATGATTTATTGTTTCATAATTCTAAATAAGCGTGCATTATACAAGTTCTTAGACAATAACACAAATAGACTGCTGAGTGTTATAAGAAGGAAATGTATTATATATGGGTGTGGTTGACTATTCCCATACATTTGGTCTTACCAACCCGTCTAGCAGACGTTGCATGGCCTGTAAGAGACAGTTCATTGACATGCAACCAAACTACACAAATAGAGACTGAAGTATGAATTATCTGGTATAATGTAATGAGTAAAATTCCGGAAGTTACTACGATATGAAAACAAGAAAAGAGTGAAGAAGGTGTTTTTCCAAAACAAAATTTAATTACTAGAATCTACTAGCTCCTCATTCAAAAATGCAACCATTACGTCAATCAATCAATTCTTAAATGTGTTTATTTCCACTGAATTTTTCTTTTAAAAAATTGTTTCAGTGTTTGCACATGGTTAGTCAAGATTTTTTGGCAGATCAGAAATTGATTTATAAAATCATGTCATTGGGCGACCTGTAATTACGTCTGGTTGGATTATTTGGCTGTGGCGCTTGTACAAAATGGCTAATGCGTATGACACATAAAAGTTTTAAATGGAATTAATAAAAATTAATAAGGAAAAAATATTCACGCAAGTTCTAACAAAAAAAAATTCTTGCAAAATCAATCCAGTTAAGTTTATTCAAAATTAAGGACTGAAGTACAGCGAGGGAAAAAAATATGAAACAGTTCCTAGATGGTTGGGTGGGGGGGGGGGAAGCTTACGTCGTTGATCCCTCGTCGGCTTCACGCTCACTCCAAAGCCAACATATCACTAGGGACCCTGGTTTTTCGCGAAAAGAATTTTGCTCCACTTTGTTTCAGTGCCTTACGTACACATCTGCAGTTCTGCTTCGTGGTCATTGATTGGATATTTTAACTCTCTCGAGCCTTGGGATTCTACCGGCAAATCACAGTCGTGAGGTGTTGCAGAGACTTTATTGTATAATTGACTCAGACAAATGATATACGGCTCTTCACATAGACACGCTGCCAATAATCATGAAGCAGAGTTGCAGATGTACACGTAAGGCACTGAAACAAACTGGGGCAAAATTATTTTAGCGAAAGACCAGGGTCCCTACACATTACACACAAATAAAGCCTCTTCTAAAAATGGCGATGACTAAGCTTTCCCTAGCCTAAAACACTCTTCCAATAGTGCTTACATCAGTTACGATGGCGGCAGATGCGGTAAATGTCGCTGGTCTACCATGGAAGTCTGCCGCAATATCTTGCTGTCTTGGGAGTTATCAAAAGAAGGGACCTGCATCGCGACGCGCAAGGCTTGGAAACCCCGCACAAATTCTTGCTCTAAGGCGAATGGAATGTGCGGCAACAGGTACGAAACCTTCACTGCTCCGAGGAATACACAGCATGCTCGGGCTGAAAACACTTATTACGTTACCTGCGTTATGTGCTTAAACCATTGCAATAAAATATTAAAACTTATGAGGAAGATAAGAACATAAATTTTTAAATTATAAATGAAAAATTACAAAAAATTGCTGAAATACGACTAAACTCTACAGGTATTAAAATGTTAATAGAAGTTGTTCAATAAAATATATCTATTATATTATTCATTCAAGACATGGAATTAGTATTAAACAATATTAAATAATCATTACTGTGTTACCGTCACATTTTCGGCTCAAGCAAGTAGGTAAATCTAAGGAGACAAGTGTGTGTAGTTATAACAACAATGGAGATAAATTGTGTATTTCGTTAAAATAATGTTATCAAGAGAACCGCTAACATGGGCGAAATTGCTTTGTAACTGCTTATCTGTAACGCACATAGAACAAGTACTGTTTAGGGCGTGCCAACGGGAGATCGCTCAACAGTGAGTTGTGAATGTAAAGAGTTTTATAAACAAGACTAACTCACAAAAAAAAAAACCAAAAAAATCGGAGAGAACATTCTAATACGTTCTTACATTTAAATTATGTATATTGATTTTAAAATGTGTATGTGTTATTTGTGTTGACAAATTTAAAAGTCTGCCTTAAATGTGTATATTTTTCAGAATATAGATGTAAAGGAAATAACAGTTTTTTAAACTAAGAGGTGTAAAACCTGGTGTAGATACGTTAACACTCGTATTGGGTTGATACAGAACGAATATTGAAAATTAAATGACAAAACAAGGAAGACTAGCTCGCAGACTTGTTAAATGTGAGTTGTGAATATTGAAATAGTGGCAGAAAATATGGTTCCCAACCTGCAGTCAGTTGGCTTAAAGACATTTGTGGAACTTTTTTTTTTGTACGAATGCCTATGATTTGGTTTGGTTGACTGATAATTGTCGTAGGTGTATTTTTTAATTTGCCAGAGTTTAAACTATATGTAAAGTAACAAAAATACGTAACCACCTATTAAAGACCGTAATGTTTTCCTAAGTTCTTCTCTTACAAAACTTGGAAAACTACTAGAAAAATGTATTTAAATAATCGTGCAGAAAAAAAATCTTTCCTTTACGCCTTATTAAGGAATCAGTCCCTTACTTGGACCAAAGACAGAGTGTTTTTATTGTTCTATCAACAAACAAATTAATCAAACAGAAAATGTTAAGAGTTGTTTTTAGGTCATGCTAAGTAAATATTGTCGATATCACAAAATTAAATAATCGCTTTTGTAAAATATGCAAACCATCGATAATAGAATAAAGATATAACACGAGCGAAGCTACGAAACAAGTAAAATGTTATAAACTGCTGGGTATTCAAAAAACCTTTCAGTTATTACATTTTTTTTCCGTGCTCTTAAACCGTTTTGAAATGTCTTATATTATGTCCTTTAATTGAGAAATGTTATCAGGTCGATCAAATCTTTGTGAAGATGTTATCCGCTTAGACCAGCTACAGGAACACCCGACAGAAAGAATCGTGAATGCGAGTTACTGAGTAAACGTGAAAAGTTTTGTTTTGAAGTGTTTACAGCCAGAGTACCGGGCACGCTTACAAGCAAGTGGATACAAGCTGTTCGCAAAACTGTTGTTGCTCTTAAAACTTGCTGTTTGCGAGCTTTGCCGTCTGACAGGCGACGGGAATAAATTAGAGCGTACTGGAACATTCTCGAAGTCCTCGCTTGTTTCTTACATTTTCAGGATTGTTATAAAAAAAACTTTTGCCCAAGCACATTCAGTTATTCTTGTATGGCACTGAGTTGAGAGCTTTCCAAGTCCATTATAAACTTTTAGTTGTGAATTGAAAAACTATGAGAGCATTGTGTCAACTAACTTGTTTTTTCATGGTACACGCAACCTATCTCTATTAGATACACACACTGAAACGATATTTTGTTAAATAATTTGCGCGTTGCAATCTCTCTCAAAATTGCGAGATGATCGGACCTATCCTATCCGACTCGCAACCGTAAACTGTACTCAAAGACAGACAAGATGGCCGGTAGACGATTGATGACCTTGCTCTTTGCCTTTAAAATACGGTACTTTAAAACGTAATAACATATTTCATAGTTTTTCTTATTTTTTATTTGTTCGGCTTTTTAATTACGTCGTAACAATTACTTTATGATGTTTTGTACGAAGAGTTTATTCAGTTTTAACATTAATAATAATTCCTTGTGAAATATTTACGTGGATACCATCGGTTTACCTGTCACGATGTTGCCGTTCTCATTTGTAAGATGGCGGCTTCAATGGGGGAACACGTGAGGCTATTGGTAGAGACCTGAAAAATTCACGTTTTCTTTCAGAAATAAGCTAGAATTCCAGCTAATGTAAGTTCGTGATACTTTCGCAATTGAAGAGTTGGATTCCAAACTATCCTAAGTCACATTTAATTATCTTGGAGTTCCTAATTTTGCGTTCAACATAATCTTATTCGTTTAAATTTGCTCTTTTGTGCACTGAAAATACATATATGTACAAGGAATGTGACGGTGAAGTATCGATCACTAAGAAGGGAGAATGAGGTTTTCTGTTAATAAACTTGTTATTCTACTATAAACTTTTACTATTTTGACTTAGGTTTGTTTGGAGTCCAGCTCTTCAATTGGCCGTTGACTTATTTAACACCGCCTTGAAGTCGATGAGTCAATAATAACAATGTATCTAACTGCGGGCCCACTTCACTGTGTCAGCGAGCAGCCAATGAACAGCTGCTGTCTGCTTAAGTATACATATATTCTTGCAGGCTAGCCTACAGGTCTGTGAACCCACGGGTTTTCCCGTCTCTAGCTATTGGGCGAGAATTAGCCTGCGCTGGTTCGCTATAGCCTTCTACAGGTATGGTGGTGAAAGAACAAACACAACAACCAGTCTTCAACTCGAGGAGGGAATATATTGCACCTCCCTAGCCGGGAATCGAACCCGAGACACACAACTCACCGGTCAGAAGCTCTAACCCGGGAGCCAGGTGGTAGGACCACAATACCACGTAGGGTCACAATGAATTTGCAACGATTAAAAATAGTTTTATAACTTATAGTTTTATTGCTGATTGATAAGGACCACTTTTTTTGGTGAAAATATTTCTGCGCCCGATAATTTCAGTGCCTTACATGCACATCGGCAGCTCTGTTTAATGTTCAGTGTTTGGTTGTTTTTTTTAACTACTTGTCTTAACGTTTTACTGCAAGTTACAGACGTGTGGTGTCGCAGTGACCTTATTCTGATTGGTACAGTCAAATAAGAAGCGTATTTCCACAACACATTGCCAATAACAATGAAGCTGTGGAAGTGAGAGATTTTGGTCAGCCTTAACATCGAGGTCTTCAGCGCTGATGAGGGGTGACATGAGGAGCAGCTCCAGAATGAGAAGGTGGGGGAAACGGGAGCACCCCGAGACCATCTGCCGGCCGATGGCCTCCGGCACGATTCCCACATGCGAAAATCTGGGGACCGACCCCGCCGGAATCGGAACCCAGATCGCCTGGGTGGGAGGCGAATGGTTTGACCATTCAGTCATCGCAGCCCCAACAATGAAGCAATACTGTAGAACTGCAGGTAAGACATTGAAACAAGTTGCTGCAGAATTTTTTCTTCCGCCAAGATCATGGGTAGGCTACCTTATGACAGAATTACCAGGAAACGAAAGTTATGGCGCCAATAAAAGTAATAACATTTTCTACGCACTCTAAAACAATGGCGATCGCATTAAAATATTATAATTTTAATTTAATTTTTTACTTATCTTGAGACATGACAGCATGATGATACAGGCCATTCGGGATAAAATGAGCACTAGAAATTTAATCTTTGAAAATTATCACTAGCCGTTACTGCATATAATACGACATTAACTATGGTTGCCATATTGCTTGTTAGGTTGGCACGCGAAATTACGCAATATAGTTCCGTGTATTTTCCCATTTAAATACAACAATACAGGAACAATACCAACCGAAATCTACATAACTGTATTTTATATAATTAATAACCTTTTTTTTAATTAATCTGTATCGATTCATACTGACTGCACAATTAATCTTGTACGCGCAAACATCAGGTGACGTGTCCAAAGAGGTTGGATGTCCCGTTATCAGCCATTACGCGCGGAAAGATACGAATTGGCTGAAAATTTAACTTTAGCAGGGCTTTCTTGAGTACTCACTTTATTCCGAATCACCTATGGTTATAGAGATCGGAAACATCCGTGGACTGATACAATGATGTGCGAATTTTCAAACCCTGGTATGGTAAAGTTTATTATTACTTAGAAACTGGAGTAC
This sequence comes from Medauroidea extradentata, assembly GCA_003012365.1. Taxonomy (NCBI): domain Eukaryota; kingdom Metazoa; phylum Arthropoda; class Insecta; order Phasmatodea; family Phasmatidae; genus Medauroidea; species Medauroidea extradentata. The sequence continues at coordinate 14,922 of PNEQ01026819.1, forward strand.
AGCGTTCCTGGCATGCCACATAGGTTGACTATGAGAGAGAAAAATAGGGAGGGGGGTGTGTGACAATGTCTCGTTGCAACGTCCTCTGCAACCAATTCGCAGGCCAGGAAACTTACGGTACCAGACAGCAGTTAGCAAAATGACCGACGTAATCCAAGTATACCGGTCATTAAATTCGTGAACTGGTCAAGAAGCGGAAGTAAACAATTCAAGAGGCGGGCTGTTGAGAAACACATGCGTTAAACGAAGGAAGTCGTGTGCTGAAGCAGCTGCTGGGTTGAGATCACAGGTTCGATTTATGGCGGGAATGAAAACTGGAAAGAACCAGTCAACCTGATTTTAGGTGGAACACTTCAAGGATGGGTGACTGACCTGAAATACTTTCGGATACCCAAGAGAGTTGCAGACAACGTGGGGTTTTAGTTACTGGCGTGTGGTTAGATGTGCGTGGACTCTGATTTTGTTGGAAAAAGGGGGGGGGGGGGAATTAAGTTCCACGGAGGTAACATTTTTGGATGTGGTGCAGTTACTGAGGCAGCAGGCACTATTTATAAAACGTGGAGGTGTGGTAGCAGGACAGCCGGTCGTGCGCTGGTCCGCCCAAGGTACTCGACGAACTGCCTGGTTGGCTGCGGGCGGTACATGTCCGAGGTGAGGTTAACGAACCGACGGCAGTCGTTGACGTGGTGAAGAGGGGGCGGGGAGGCACGGGGGAGCCGGTTTGGTTTGGTTGGGTTTGGTGGCCCCGGCGGGCGCTGCCTCCAGCCGCCTCGTACATCCACTCTCCCTCCTCAACAATCTCTTGTCTTTTCCCTTACCACCGCGCCGCGATTATTACTGTGCTGCCCTTTGTTTCCCACCCCCTCCCCGCACTTCCCGTGGTCTCGCGAGAGAAACGCTCGCAGAAATTGGCAGGGCCGGTCCGCGTATTCACGGCCTCGTAAGAAATTACATTTCTCTCCATCCCTCTCTCAGACGTCTCATCGCCTGCCCGTGAATGATTGTGTCTTCGTGCGTCGGGTAATTGTTTTGGAATTTGGTGTTGTCGGTCGCTTTATGTTTTTTCTTAGCCGATTTCTATCGCGGCCGTGAGCAGAACTGATTGTTTTCGTAACGCGGCGAGAATCCTAGTCTGCGTGGCAAGCATACGTGTTTTATTTCTCCTCTCCCTCCCTCGGAACCACAATTCTGCTCGGAAAGCTTTTGGCTAACTAAACAAACAGGAAATGAACGTCCGTGGAGCATCTGGATTTGAGCCAGCGATAAAACTGTTTTAAGTGCAAATTTGTGATACAGAGCACCGACTTTTTCTTCAGGACGACTAGCGGGAAAAGTAACTCGACAAAGTGTTCATCACGTTAGTTTAAGTTTACATTCATGGTAGGAGTGTAGACAAGTCTTCTTAATGTATGGCTTGCATGTTTCATATTTTATTTAGCAGTGTTTGTACTCTGGTGTTTTATGAAGTCTCACACTACTCCATAAATATTTTTCGAAGTAAATGTAAAAATTACATACAATAATTAAAGTACTTCTGTTTTGTGCTTATTTAGTTATATGTAGACATAAGGTGAGAAGAGTTGCATGTCAAATCAAAGTACTGCACAGGCATTCTCTCAATCGCTTGGATTGTAAAGGGTATGAATCATATGAGGAATATTGAACAAACCCAGATGCAACCGTTCGTGTCTTGAACTCATAATCACCCGAGTGCGAGACAAATTTGCTAACCACATGAACAAACACGACAGTTAAAATTAGGTGGGGGATGTAGTATCTGCTGAACTCCAAATTGTTTTCGCGCCTGTCAATTTGTGTCGTTAGCCAAACGTTGCAGCAACTAACACTGTAGGGCTGTTACATGATTTACGAATGTTTATTTTATGCCATTGCCTGTTAAATGTCTACATTTCATTTTATTGCCTGCGAGTTTATTTTATGAAATTCTTTTTTTTTTTTTTTTTTTTTTTCACCCTCCAAATATTCTTAATTTGGACGTTTAGGTGGGCCTACTGCTATCAACAAATTTAATAACTGTTCCTGGAAACGACTTACTTGTAGTCGCCATAAAATAACGTTCTTTCAAATACATGATTACTGGGCGGTGCATTGGAGAAATATCTCACATTAAATCCAAAATTATTAGTTACCAAAGCACGTGATATTCATCCTTAACAAATAATTAATAAAAGCTGTCATTGTGTGACATAAATCAACACTCTCAGTAACGCACATTTTAAGACAAGTGTGAGATACTGTGTAGCAAGAAATAACTTTTTCAGCAGCTAATCAAAATAAATAGTTTTGTAACTATATAACTTTATGAAATACATTTGCCAGTAAAATAACTGAGTGGTAATAAGAAAAATATAATTTCGCATAGTTTTGTTACCCGTAGTAATGCGGAATACCCAACATCTTAACTTGAATGCTCACTGATTGCCATTTTAGGCATAAATTTTCAAAATAAATTTGATACTTTGTTAGTAGGGCAACGCTAGTATGTCAGATACCATAATTAAGCGTGTGGTTACTTTAAAACTACTTCGTACACCCATAGTTACATTCAAAGGAGGGAATTGTAACTTTATCGGTATTATTTATTTTTATAAATTTTAAAGTTAAACTTCTTCCAACAGAAAATTGTGCATGTGTGTACATATGTGCCCGTACGTGTGCAACAAGAGACGTGGCACTCGTTCACGTACAATGTGGCTGACTTCCAGCTGCTATAGACAGAGTTTCGGTGGCCGATGTGCCCAGCTAGACACACAACATCACAGCTTCACGGCGTGCAATGTTTGGCTTCGAGCACACACCTGTCTGAATTTCTGACGTGCTATACACGGTAAATAGAAACTATTACAAGGATAATCTCATAAGCTATTATGTGATGTAAAAATGAATGAACTTGTACGTCTTTTATGCGTTCCCAATGCCATTCATTCGATTACAATGAATTTTTGGTGACTTGTTCTTGCGCCTGTGAAGAATTCTGGGAAAAATACACGAATTTGAAAAAAAAAAAAAAAAAAAAGTGGGAGCAAAACGTGAAGAGCGGCAGAACGGGATACCAAAATAAATGAGTGGAAAAAAAAAAACCTTTGATAAGTTGTGCATGCGCCGCCAATGTTTCTGCCGAAAGTGTTTGGGGCTGGGTGGGGGGTGGGATACGTACAGAATACTCTTAAGAGGCAGAATGAGAAACCCAAAAAATATATAATGGCCATTGAAAAGCATTCCGGGACAGTTACTGTCAAAGATTTTATCATCCATGCATTGCGAGAACAGTTTTCAAAAAAATGTGTCTGATGTGAAACAAAGTCAACTTCCAAATATTTTTGTTCTTAGATGAAAAAGTTTCTTGAAACTAGTTGCCAAAATGTGTTTAATGGCACTACAAATAATATTAATGTATGATTTACAATAAATATGTTGTAAATGTAAAAATGTAATTTGTAAATGTACAAGACTTCACATATCTGTACAAATTGCTGGTAAATTCTCAGAAATACTGTTGTTGTATGTTTCCAAGCATTTCTTGTAAAACTAGCAGTATATTTGCATTGCCACAAATTTTTTAAATATAATTTCGATGAAATTTTTTGTAAACATACAAAACAACTTTGACTGTGTATTGCTGATTGTCGGTATGCGATTAACTCATCAGGAAAATAGCAGTCAGTTAATTATTTTTCGTTGAAAAGAAAAGTCAAATGTTTACGATGTCGCATTCCAGTATCCTAACTTACAGCCTTCTAGTTTAACCTTGCTCTTCCAGTATCGAAGCGATTTGCATGCAAGACTTTTGAGTACATTCTTTAGCCATATTTATGAGTCATTTTTTGCGTATGTATAATTCGTAAAGTTATAACGCAGACTTTAAAAGGTTAACAAAGTTCGCCAAAGCTGAATTATCGCCTGTAGCTCTGTGACTTCGCAGCAAGTTTTTCATAAATTTGGAGTATAGTGCAGAAAGTATACAGATCACAACAAACTTCAGAAAATATACGGAAAATATTTATCTTCAGGATGTGTACAGAGCACAGGATGTATACAGAACATAACTAAATCACTGTGTATATAGCAGCACAGTCACATTTCACTTTCTTTGTTGTAAAGAATCAACTTTTGTAATGTTTTTATCATAATGGACGCCGAACTACTCTGAATACTATGCTCATGAAGCTGCTGTTACAGATTCCCAGAATATACCAACCAGGAGTTTATATGTACGTCTGGAGGCTTTTAAGTGTTCTACGGAAGTAAGTCAGTCTTCTCGTCTGCGTGACAAGGTTATCTTTATCTTTATGTGCAGTGTTCACTTTTTTTTCGTGCCACCATCGTCTGCTAGCACCAGCTCAGAGATGAGATAAAAGTACACACGGAACATTAACGGCATCTGTATATACTGAGTCCAAGCTAACGTCGTTTATTCAGTTAGCAATATGGCGGAGTGCAATCAGCTGTTCCATTAGGTGTATTGAGAAATGAAGTACGGTTGGACAACCCACAATCGCATTATACACGTTGTTATGGTAATAAACAACATTTTTTCAATATCAAGGCCTCATACCCCTTGCGCTAAGAAATACGTAATGTTCCATCTGTACGTTTCTATAATCTCTGCACTAGCTTAGCCAGGAATCGACAGCGGTGTTGATAGAAATAGTTTGTTCACTTTTTGTGCTCGAGCAAACCTAACTTTTATCACTTTTTTAACGCCCTTAGTTGAAATTTTGTTCTGCCTGGAATAACAATAGTAACTTTTCGTAAACGCCATATGACGTGAATCATTAGAACTGCCTAAGGCGCTTATTAAAATTCACGGTAGTGGTAGGTCAGCCAAAATTTCAAGTTTAAGATGTTCGAAATTTAATCTAGAGAAAAATTAACTACCTGTGCTCGAAATTTCGACTAACGGATCAACTCTTTACTTACTCTGCTTTCTAGCAGGTAAGAGGCAAATAAACGAAATTCGCTATTTGACGCGAAGAAAATGTAAACAGCAGACATAACCAAATACACAACTAAATGTAAATGAGTAAATTATGTTCAAAATATCGAAGAAACATGTAGGAAACTAATGTGATATTTAAATATAAATAAAATAACGTGAAAAGAAAGCACTACGAACGTATCATTTAGCAAATTTATATTTTGTCCAAAATATGTTGGCATTTTTTTCCTGGCCATCATTAAATCCTGAACAGCTCTACAGGCGCTCTGCAAATTGCTGGTGATCAGCAAAACCTGGTCACGTGACCGAGATAAACCTACCCTACTCCACCAGGTGAGTTTTCATAAGCACCTTGGTATGGGTGTAGGTCCAGGCAGACTTAAAGCACATTCACCCTAGAGGTGTTAAAGCTGGTCAGTTAAATATATTCTGCAGCCACGTTTGATCGTCGTAAAGCTAAACGACCAAACAGAATAAACAACTTTCTAACCTCAACAAACTTGGAATCTGAAATTAATTATTTATGAATTATTATCACATCTACATACAACATTCCTGACATTTTAATTATCATATTGCATCTAACTGCAATCCTGCGGGGTGTGTAAAGTGAATATAATTATTTTACGCCTAAAAGTTAATTTAACGAGGGCAAATATCTGTCCAAAGAGCAGTCATATTGTTACACATGTCGTTACTCCTAACAGCATATAGGAGAAGCATTGAAGACGTCGTTCGAAACTACATATGAAACCAGTTTACTTTGAACTATAAGAGACTGTGATCTGAACTCGTTCGTTGCTCGTGTAACCGCTCCATAAAACTGAACACGTTTAAATGATGTAGTTCTGCATCCAGTGTGACGCTGCCTTAACCGGATTGAATGTGTTACTGGCAGAACGGTATTTCGTGGAGGGGGAAGAGTATGGCGAGAGAGATCAATATCCTCTGTTTCCTCTGCATATTCTCGCCCGGCGGTCATTTCTTTTTTTGGTTACGCCAGCTTCTTTCGCACTTCCGTTGCCACCGCCCACTGTAAGCCAGCCAGAGCAAGTGAGAGAAGGAAACCAGGTCGAGATGAAAACATTCGTTATTCAGTGCAAGGTTGGTATTCCGGGCAGCTCGTCCAATAAGAAGAGTTCGCTGCTTCTCCTGCAGTGCACCTGTCGTGAAAGTCTTGTCCGTTTACAAGCGTGAGAAGCGAACAAGCGCGTTAGCGTAACACCGTAGCATGTTCGTTAAATGCATTTTGAACACGGGCAGTTGCGTGCAGTTTACACATCAACTCAAGATCAGACTCTTCATTCGTGAGGGCCCGGATTTGATTCCCTGCTCCGCCCTTCCTGACTTCGGTTTTCCATGGTTTCCTCATTTCGCTCCAGTTGAATGGTAGGGTGGTTCCTCAACAAAGGCCATGGCCGATTCTTTTTCCATGTCCTGTGCTTGGGTATAATTGAGTAGTCCAGTTCCAAAACTCGTCTTGTCCACTTTCACTAAAACTGAGCAAATCGCGAAAAACTGACTTGCGAGCCCATTTGTGACATGGCCAAAGCAGTTTTTCAAAGTGTATCTGTTATTGAGTTTTGTAAACTATCATCACGTCAACTTCAGCACACGTTTAAAAGCCACACAAAACTGTTCAGAGCTCATTTTTCCTTGGTGATAGACAAGACGAGTTTTGTAACTGGACTACCCAATTGTCTAATCTTATTTAAGCAATTAGTTGTCGATGATATGTAACGCCTACTTTACTTGAAGATCAGATTATTTTTTCGAGCACAAAAATCTGTTTTAATTGACTACTCAAGTGCTTAACGTCTTACAGAGGCTCTGGGAGGGTGAAGTAGGCTGTAACATAGCATGAATTAAATAGCAGAATTTTGCTGAATTAACAAGGAGTTTTAGGGTTTTAATAGGTAATCTCGCATTTCTGATTTCACATGGTATGGACAACAGGAATGCAAATTTCGTTCTTCAGCTGTATTTTGATTATTTTGTTGCACACACATAAATTACAACTGTTTATTTGAAATTATAGTTCAATTATAATGAAATTGTAATTGAATCGTGAATATCCTGTATGCATAGTGATACCGTTATATACCATTATAATTCGGTGAGAATGTTATTATTATAATAACGAAGGTCAATGAAAAACCTACTGGGAGAAAATTAGGCGGTGACAACATATTATCACTAACTTTCAAAAAAAGTATCTCACGCCTGTATATAACTTAATGTCGATACACGTTAGCTTTTCTTTTTCACTCGTTTAGAGAATTCATATCAGCTGTGAACAACAGCTTCATTACTGAGAATTACTTCACTGCATATAGAAATAGAACTTATCGATACGGCAAAATAAAATTGTGACTTTTTTGGTTGCCACAAGATACATTTACAATTACTCGTCCAGTAATAACTTTGTTCAGAATGTTTGGGGCTACGTATAGTGTTACACCACCGTCCCTAACTCTGAATGTAACCTGCATGCTACAGCCGCTCGCATTATCTAGCTGCATTTAAAACTTTGAATTGCTTGTAGGCTGCACGTTTTGGTTGATTTATGTTTCTCTGTCACTACTTGTTAAATATTTATGGATTGTTACCGTCAGTTCATGAAACATTACTTTTAATCTTCTTTCTCTTTGCAAGTCTCCTGTATTTGATAAGTGAAAATATGTACCAAAATACATGCGAATAAAAAAGTACAGGGTTAAAAAAAATTAGTTTCTGCTAAACGTTCAATTCTGATAGACTATCACACAAAACAAATGCTATAAAATGTATTATTCTTAGGCAGTATGAAGCCGGATGACATTCTATATGTTACGCTAACAAGAATTTACCAGGTGACTAATTTGCCTTCTCTTCTCAATGTTGAAGCAATGTAACAAAAAAAAGTTACAATATGTCAAGTAAATTTCTAAATATGAGATAAAATATATGTTTAGCAATATCTTGCTATCTTGCAAAATTACTGACCTACAAAATTAACCCTACCAAAATCAAAATTTGGATACTAAACATAAAAAAGATAAAATTTTGACTTCAGTCACATAACAATTATTATCAATTTCATATTATCTTGTAAAATGGTTGTCCTACGACTATAAACTAAACTCAAATTTGGGATGTTAGTAAGTTAAAATATTGATTTTTTATACAATCGGTACTGATGATCCCAATAATAAATGTTCGTATAAATTTCGTAAGTTATGACATTTTCCAAAATGGTGAACTTGCAAACTAAACCTTACTTAAATAAAAAAACTAAACCATAAATTGTTATAAATATATATTTTTTCTAATCGGTCAAGTTATTTCGCGATAAATGAAAAAGAAAGTCTTCATTTATTAATTTTGTGTTATCTTATCAAATTGCAGATTTTAATTTTTACTGTATTAATCCCTAAAAAAGTTTGAATTATGAACTGTTATATATAAAGTTGCTGAGTCACAAGTTCAATATTCCAAATATAACAGAAGTCTCTATTTATTCATGTCGTGCTATCTCACAAAAATGTGTCGAATTACAACACTTAACACTGTTTTAATTTATTCTTGGATTTTCATGGCACAATATGAACTTTGGTTCCAATCGGTTTAGCAGTACGTAGCAAAAACACACACACATACATACATACACACACACCTACACAGGCACACCTACACACACACACACACATATATATATATACACACACACAGTGTGAATCAGGATGGAGTGTGTTGATTTCGTGTGGTGATGCCTCACAAAAAACCAGGTAGAAAATATTGTTACAAGTTTGAGAGCACAAACTTTATATGTGGGCAATTCCCATGAGTTCTTTGGGATAGAGGTCTTATAATTACAAATAAAAGAGTTAAATTAAGTACTGGATTTAATAGCTCACAAAGCTACGAAATACACAAAACAGTAATCAACTAGAACTCTCACAACACAATTAGTTATGCACACAATTAC
>PNEQ01026820.1:0-23849 GCA_003012365.1 Medauroidea extradentata
GGCCGTTTTCTGGGTCCGAGGCACATATTGTGTCCACTCGACGTCGCGGGGGCGGCGTCTAGGCGCCGCTACCTCGTCGCGCACGTGGGCGGGTGCGTTCCCATATGCACAAGCAGCCAGGCCGCCTCGGACCGTTCCGTTTGGGGCTTGATGCGCACGACGGGCTCAGATCAGGGGAGGTCAGGGACGACCCGCGTCACACTCAACTATGCATATGAAACCGGAAGATTTTAAGGACGATGCCTTGCTTCGTACTGTGAACTCGAACAAAAAACTGCAGGATCCCCATAACCCTAAAGCAAATATTAGTGAACTGGTATGAATCTCCAAACAACACAGTGTTTTTCACAAGGCCTGTCGTCACAACTGGTCTGCTGAACTATACACGATAGTGCACATAATACATTCGTATCCTCGTATGTATTATTTAGAAGGTCTGCATGGTGAACCTATCATTGGCAGGTTCTATACAGATGAAATACAGCCTACGAAGTTTCTTGATGTGTATTTGGTGGAGAAGATACTGAAACATAAAAACAATCGTGTTCTTGTGCGGAGGCTTGGACACATGAGACGTGATGACTCGTAGGTTAGCAAAAAAGACATTTTGAAATAAGGTTTTACTTGAGTGTATTTACTTTCGGTAAATAAATGCATGTTATTATACTGCATAACATTATTGTTTTCTTTCTAGTAACTAGAGGTCCCCTTGCTGTAAAGCCTATATATGTTAACGTATAGGAAGATTATAAAAAACTGAATTATATAATTATTGATTAGACTTTAAAAAACAAATACATCGGTGTACCTGCTTTTCAATTCCTAGCATATATTAGCATAATATAGAGATATAAAGTTGTAAAGTTATAAATATTTTCATTCTCTTCATGATAGAAGTCTTCGCTGGCTGGAGGCTGGACTTGTGTCCATGCTGGTGCACATTCTGGCATCATGCCTTAGGAATGTGCTGACTCGTGGTACAGGGAGGAAGGGGAGAGTCCAAAGGTTAGTATTGCACCATACTGTGGAACATGTAATGTGCTGAAACAGCTAGAAGGGGAGAAGCAAGGAGTAGTGTGGGGGGAAATGTGCTCATGAGAAAGATGTTGAAAGTCATCTACAGAGTTGCGCCATGTTTCGACACCAATATGATGTCACATCTCAGGAATGTGATGACTCATGTGATGGGGGAGTGAGGGGGAAGTCCAAAGGTAGTGTTGCACCATACTGCGACACATGTACGTGCTGACTCGGCGAAGAGGGGGAAGTGGTACAGGATGACATCATGGTATTGGGGGGAGGGAAGGAGTGCAACGTGATGAGCACGTTATTAGCATGCATGTGGTGACTTGGGAAGAAAGGCGAAGGAAAAAAAGGTTGGAGATGATGAAGGAAGGGGGAGGTGTCTGCTAGTGACTTGACTGTAAAGTATGGTGGGGTACTAAGGAAGCCCCATCTAGACATATAGTGTAGATAATTTTTCAAATTTAATCGAATAAAATATTTTCTGTATGAGGTTAGAGTGGGGGGGGGGGTGATAGGAATATGAATTAGAAAAATTTCTGGAAAACTAGGAGAAACTCCTCTACTTGTTTTATTGAATATGTTGGAAATCGATCGGGAAAAGCTTGGAGGTGTGGTGGGGAAGCTCGCCTAGGTGTGGTATAGTTAATTACATAAATTAATTTTGTTAAAGAGATGTTTTATGTTATGAGGTGAAAGTGAGGTTGGTTGGAATGTAAATAAGAAAAAAATTCGGAAGACTCGGAGAAAACAACAATACTTTATTTTATTGGTTTAAATGGTAAACATTTGGGGATAGGTAGGATAGGAGTCGGGTTTAGGTTATTAGAATGGGAATGGCGGGGGAACCTCGTTCAGCTGTGGTATGGTTATTACTTAACTTATTTTTACTATAAATACGTTTTTACATTGTGAGGCATGAGTGGGGGTTGGTAGGAATGTGAATTAGAAAAATTTTCGGAATACTCGGAGGAAACCACTTCAAGAAGGTTGCCTACATATAAGTAAAACATTTGACATTAGGTATTGCAGACAAGATGGATGCCGGAAACAAGATGGTGTGCATAAAATTTATTGATTTTTAAATTTTTGAATTGTTTATTTTTTTAAAATTTTTGAATTTTGGAAAATGTTGGAAATTATTGAAAGTGACGACATCCAAGATGGCGGAAGGTGACATAGTCAAAGATGGCAGACAGTGAATCATCCAATATGGCGGCCGGTGACATCATCAAAAATGGTGGTCGGTGACATCATTCAATATGGCCACCGGTGACATCATCAGTGGCTCTTACGCTCCTATCCCAGGTCCCATGTGCCAGAGCATACCAAAATATACTAGTGTGAATAAGAAGTTAATGCTAATTTTGTCGATAAACATAATTGGCTGTAGGACATTCCACATTCGGTATGTAACAAGAGTTTTACGACTTTGAACTTTCAGGTGATTGTCAACATTGGATAAAGTAATACAAGGGTGTATTCTTCAACAGTTTATTTATTTATTTTTTATTTTTAAATCTTTTGTCTAGTGCTTCCCCGAGTCCCGACTCAAAGCAGTATCGTACAAATATATGTAAAATTTCGCTTGGTTGCTTTGTGTGCAAAGCAATAGCAATGAAAATTACCTGGGCATTGGTTTTCTCGATGCTTTAGTTTATTCTTTGTTTTTCAATGTTCGGAGAAAAAAAAATCCAATGAAGAGGGAGAAGGTTAAAGAGTGTAATAGAGTGTAATGTAAGTACATCTCTGTGGTGTATGAATGTAAGGTAGTGTAGAGAAGTGTGAAGTGATGGAACTGACATACACGAGTGTAGGGTGTTCGACGACGGACGTGTCGAGAGGAGAGTGAATGTATTGTAAGCGTTGTGGAGCAATATGTATTAAAGTGAGTGGACATGGACTTCTGTGTATTTATTACAGACATCACAATTGGCGACGAGGATGAAAAATATGTTGTAATAATAGGGTAGTGATCATAAGTGCTACAGTGATTGCGGAATTAAACATGGATGCAGTAACTGAGAGTTCGGCATCGGTGCCACCATAAAGTGTCTAAAATTGAATCATAATTTGATAACACAAAAATGGGAATATTTTTCACATAACTGTCTGTACTACAAAAGTAGATACAAATCCCATGAACAGGGAAATAACTGCATCAGACAACCTTACATACTGTTGTCACATTTGGACTTAATTCATTAAACCAGTAAAACGAATACAAAAAATGGACCAAATCTACACAATCAATTTAATGATGTGGAACAATAAAATAAAGGATCTACGATCCATAACTGACTTAAAAATGTATCTTGGTTTATAACCAAAATATTGTTGTACATGCTGTTATGGAATTTGACAATGACAGTTAAAAAAATAAAGATTGTTTAAGGGTGACCCTATATAATAAGTTGCCATTATGTGAAGTACGCTATCAGTTTAATGTCCTAAAAAATTAAAGTACATTATTATTAAAAAGTAAGTCCATAAATAAATATCACAAAAAACATGTGCACTTGTGCCAGTACTTTATTTTCATTTAGTTACAAGTTATGTGCAATAATTAAGTTAAGAAAAAATATCCACGAGTTCATTGTACGTGTCTCACTTTACTTACAGTACACTATCATGTAACATTATTCAGTATCATTTATACATGTTAGACCATTTAATATAGCTGTATTAGTCTGATATTGCTTGCGACTAAAATAGTTTCATACATACAGACACATCACACAAAGAGCAAGTCATAGCAACAGCAAATGTAACCCTGACCGAAACTAAATAACAATGTGGAATCCTAAAAACCCATTAACATTGTCATTTCAGTTGGTTTACTAGCATGGGGGCTCCAATTTCTTTGAACACATCAATATTTTTCAGAAATAGAAAAAATCCCACTCTTTGATTTTACGCAAAGAAAATTAACTGAATCAAGGTGAATGGCAAAACCAAATTTTAACTGTTTTTTGAAATGAGATTTACAGGTCTAACATTTCCCCTAACATATTTTTCAATAAACCATACCATGTAGACCTAGATTGTAAATTTGACACAAAATCCAGAACACCATATTCACGCATGACTTAGTAACTGGATTATGTATTTGAAGTATGTTCATTGAATACGACAAGAAAAGTGTCTTCTCATCCCTGCTAACCCGTAAATGAGCATGAAAACGACAACTGACACAACAATATGCATTCTTTCAAAAATAAAATTTGTTATCGCAAAAATTTCTGTCTCTTATTTCTCCCACATGTTAAGACACAAACCACTAGGGCCTACACAGGAAAAAAAACTGCAGCACAACATGTAACAGATATTTTAAAATTTCTAATATCTGTGTACAACTACCAGAATTTTTAATGTAAATGCAGATGAACTATGACAATTTTAGATGGCGTTAAACATGGCTTAATGTTGAATTTGCACACCCTTCATTGCATTGTGTTGGTATCTCAGGTTAAAAACTTGACACTTTCTCTGAGCTGGTGTAATCATTGACTTTTCATTGTTCAACAATTACTTCATCACATTTCTGGACAGCTGAAGTTTTCACTACCATGTTAGGATTTGCTGTAATTTAATTTATTTAGCGTATGTCACACAACTAACACAACAATTAGTTTGTCTGATGAGAAGGGTAAAAAAAAGAAAGTAATTGCTCTGAATCAAGTTGATTCAGTCCTTGGATTAAATCTTGTGTAGTTATTACATTATACTGGGCAATTGTCTCTGTAGGCACTCTTGTACCTGTATGTGATGTGATGCATGGTCAGGAAGGCTCATGCTGCATTCCCCACTTGTGTAATGTAACACGATGTCTTCTGTTGCCAGTACAGATCCAGGTTCTGTGTGAAATGTTGAATCCATGAGGTAGAATGTTAGATTCAATCAATAAACACCATGCTGAATTTACTGTTGTATGGAGTGAGGAAGTTGAATTTTTTCACTGAAACAATACTCAAAATAATAAATCACAGGAAAAAAAACAAGTTGTGTAACTTATGCCTACAAATATTTAGCCTGTCACATGTAATTTTTCCATATTTTGACAGTTCACTTCAGAGAAGTGTGGGTGTAAATTGGCTTGCAGAGACTGTGCTTTTCCAGGAAGCCAGGTAGGTTTAAAGCTCCAAACAATGAAACTGCCAGGCAAATTTCTCGAAACAGAAATGTCAAAACATGGAAAAGTTACACGAGACATGCTATAAAACATTTAAAGGGAGATTCACAAACACCATTTAAGTAAGTCTATGTACGAATCTTAAGAGGAGTCTTCTACTGGCACATGGACAGCATTGCAGCATGTCACACATATTCTTTTTTATGCAAAACTTTTGAACTTATTCATATTATGTTCAACTACGAAAAGAACACACGCAGAAACTAGTCTTCTGTGTTTTAAAATATTCAGCACGCTTGTTAGAAACATGATTTTCGGGCCTCTCAAAATGGAATAAACATGTTTTCTTTGGACTGATGTAACTCCGAAAATATTATCTGAATTCGTAAAGTGCAAAGCAAGTGGCATGGATTGGTCTTTACTTCATACTATTAAACAATATAATGTTGTGGTCACCACTTAAAGTCCTGTAGGAAAGACTACAACAGAAACCTAATGTGCCAGTTTGGTGTGCTGCGAATAAAGGCTATATGCTTCTCGTCAAGCGTGGGATACTGGCTCTTATCACTACGCTGTTCCCACGTGGCATAGGTGGAAATTTTACATAGGCGAAGGCTCCTCTTAAGAGTAAAAACACTGACTGTGCATTCAGGTATTCACATCCCCAGTTAACGTAGCATGTGCATGTACATGAGAGCATTGATCAACTTCTGCAACATGTTTTGTGTTAAGCTGTGAATCCAATTTTAATTGGTCATAAGAGCACAATACTCAATTCAATTTTAATTGTGTTTATTAAATCTCTTCTATTTTTATTATGAATTACACTCTTTGCTTCAATACGAGCTATTATTATTGTGCCATTATTTAGTGCCAAAATGTTTCTATAGCAAAAACAACTTTTGTGCATGTACCTGGATTATGTCATGAATACAAAAATGTGAACCTCATACACACTCAGAAGAAAGATTGATTGGGAATCCGAATTAATATTTGAAAGTACAGTACCTAATATTATTTTTCAATTTCTATAGTAATGAATTTACTTAGTGAGATTCACTGCGTATTCTCTATTACTGCCTTTACAGTAAAATAGTGGACAGGATAAACTACAACTTAAGACAACATGGTAAGGAACTGGAGTGAGTGAACTGAAGGAAAGGAGAAGAGTAAGAAGGCTGGCCAGGATGTACAAGATGGTGACTGGAGAGGGAGACTGGGGTAAGTCAGGCCACCTATAAACAACTGCAAAGTAGCGAACGGAGGAAGACGGAATAATAGTGAGAATATTCATACTTTGAGGAACAGAACAGGGTCTGTAGTTGGTAAGAGGATGAAATTTACTTCTGGCTGGAAGAGTTGGTGAAGGCACAGGACAATGGAATGTTTGGAAGGGGTTTAGTAAGTGTTTGAGGAAGCAGTTATAGCTTGCCATCCGGTGGGTGCACAATTGCAAATGAATTACTATCATTAGGCTATTATTACTGAAAGCTAAAAACAAACTGCCTACACATTCACTACTACAAGTTATTAGACAAGCAACTGTAAAGGGCATTCATTGAGAGGAAGGGGGAAACGAGCACTTATATTTAAAGAAAGTAAGTATTAATCTTATAGACCCACTGAATAATAGGCAATAATTATTATTCAGGTTTGGTAAATAATGTTTGACTGCACATGTATTCTAGAATGACAATGCCTCAACCGGCATTTGGATTTATTTAACTTATATGTGAAAAAAATATTCTGTTTGTAATCAGATAAGGTTACATTTAAAATTTCAGAGATCAACATTTACACAGTTACATGACATGCCGATTATAATAGTCTACAATTAGGACTAAATTTACAGTAATATAATTCGCACCTCTAATACCACTAGACTTCTGTGACTGTTACTGGATGCAATGGAATGGTCAAATTAATTAAATGGGCTAAAGGCCAACAAAATTTGCCAAACTATGCACTGCCACAAAACTAATTTCTGTCATGCAATTTTAAATTTCAAGTACTGCTCTGAATAAAATAATAATAATTTCATTATTACAGATAGACTGTCAGTAGTGGCAAATGACCGGTTTCAGCACAGAGGGTAGAGGGTGAGGAGCCGAGAAGTCGCTGATGATGCAACAACGGTCATCATTGTCCGCCATGTTGTTTTTGCATTTTGATTTTTTGTTTTTGGTTTTAGGTTTTTTTTCGACTGTCACTTGTCTTACGTCATCTGCTTGTGAGATCACTTTTTTTTTCGACTGTCACTTGTTTTTCTTGCTCCTATTCTGTGACGTCATATTTCAATCATTTACAGGCAGGCAGCTCTGGTGTTGTACTTTGTTTTCTCTGTTGTTTGCTAGGTGGCGCTAGTGTCACCACATTTGTTTTCCTCATCGTCTGTTAGTCGGCACTGGTGTCGCCATGTTTGTTTACGTAGTTGCCTGATAGTGTGCGTTAGTGTCGCTGCAGGTAAGGGCCAAGTTCTAATTGTATGTATATTGGATAATGGTCCTTATGATTTAATTTTTTTTATCAAGTTATAAATTTTAGCTCGCAGGGTGTGGGATTCGATCATGCAACCTTTGTGTCAGTAAGATTGACATGCACTCTAGTCGACTGAGTTACTGATACACTGGTGATGGAGAGGGATTTAATGTGGTATACATAAAAATAACTTTTTGTAGTAAATAAAATATCAGATTTAATTTTAATATGCTAATACGATGTTATATCAATTTATTTATAGACTTCTTTTAAAAATTTTATAAAAATGGTATTCTTTTAATAATAATTCCTTCTAACATAGTTACTTAATTCGATTTTATTTAAATTATTTCTTATAGCAAAGATGTGGTAATTAATATATAAATATTTTCCTAAGCATAGTTATGTCTTAAAACATAGTTATTTAGCTATGAATAGTAAGTTGAACACAAATTAATAGATTTTCCCACACGCATGTAATGTTTCATTGTGTCCTATTTCAGTTTTTAAGCAAATACACGACCTCTTGTCAGTTTCTAAGCATAGGTACCGATTATTTCAAAGCTATTGGACATATGTCTACAAGATTCAAAATGCTGACTTATTTAGACCGAGAATAAGTTTATATGACTAAATACAGGCTCTGTCAGTTTTTAAGCATAGTTCTCGATTATTTCCAAACTATTTGTCTTATGCCTATGTAATTCAAAACGCAAACACATACTAAGTACTAGAATAGGGTACACACCATTTACCCGAAAATCGTTTTCCCGAAAGCATCGGGAAAACGACTTTCGGGAGAATGTATTTTGGGAATATGAATTTTAGGGAAAAGCATAGATTTCGATTATTCAAAAACAATTTGGCATATGTATAGGAAAATTAAAATGCAGACACGTATTTCGATACAGTTATCCACAACGAAAAGCACTGTGACATCGCACGGTGGAAGGATGGAGGGATTATATAAAAAGTATTAAAATTATTTCTGTATTGAGAAACCTCAAAGCGGGCAATGGAATCATTTTCATATGATTCAAATAAAGTGCACACACGAAATCTCAAAGCATACAATTGAATCATTTTTATATGATTCAAATATAGTGCACACACAAAACCTCAAAACGGGCAATTGAATAATTTATATATGATTCAAATAAAGTGCACGTCCAAAACCTCAAAGCAGGCAAGTGAATAATTTTTTTATGATTCAAATAAAGTGCACACACGGAACCTCAAAGCAGGCAATTGAATCATTTTTATTTTATTCAAATAAAGTGAACTCACAAAACCTCAAAGCGGGCAATTGAATCATTTGGACACCGGTTCCTGGTTGTTGGCATAGGCATCATAAAAATCCGCAACAATAAGCACCTTGCCATCAGTTGCCTAGAAGTAGTAACTATTTCTGCTCTGCGAATCTTGAAAGCGAGCATTTGAATCTCCTTTTTATTTTATATAAAAATTTAAAATGAAAACCACGTTTTCATTGACTATCTGATTTTATTTAGAGAGAGACCCAGGTCGTATGTCTCGTAAGCTGTGACTTGAGGATAAATGAGAATATCTTGAAATATGTAAACATAAATATAATATCATCGCATGAATTTGTCTAGAGTGATCTGGAACATATGCTCTGTACAAGAGAGGTTCAAATCCAATCTTTTGTACTGTGCCATGGCGTGCAACATGCGTGGTGTATGTGTCTGCTTGTCATCGACTGACACTACCTATTAATTATTTATGTTCAGAGATTCTGCAAAGCATGTAATTAAGTCATTTATACATTATTAAAAAATCTGCAAATAAACATTTTATCATATGCTGTGTGATTTTGTCTAGAGAGATCAAGGTCTCAAGCCTCACAGACCGTGTTGTGTGGATAAAATCTGAAAATAAAATAATAAAAACGTAATATAACCAAGCGAATTTGTCTAGAAAGATCCGGGATGTAGGGTCTATGCAAGAGAGGTCTAATCCATCATCTTGGGCTTATGTCACAGTGTACATTTGAAAAGTGATACAATGTACTGTATTAATTGTTTTGTCTAGAGATGTTTAGTTCAAATGCCTCGTAGAGACCATGACTGGGTACTGATTAGTCTGACACAATTTTCACGTGCAGATATCCGGGGACCGACCCCGCAAGGAATAGAAACTGGATCGACTCGGCAGGGAGGTGAGCATCGCAAGTTTTCTGTCGTCTCGCTGGAACTGTTTGTAGAAACTGTTGTTTTTAATTCTAGGCAGAAAATAGCGACAGCAAAAATTCACTGTACAACTCTAAGGTAATTAACATATGCGAATATTCAAGTACACCTTAGTACTAGCGGACTGCATTAAATATACATATATAATATAGTCGCCAGTATTATTAACTTGTTAGTGGTCTCAAAAAATAATAAAATGCTAAAATATTTTATTTATTTTGTAGTATCAAGTTGCATGGTTTTGCAAAACGACCTCGGGCAAATACGTTACGCCTCTGTATATACGCTCCTAGGAATACACACAGGGAATTTGCTACATCTTTACCAGTTAAGAGCCAAGTTCAATTAAATATACACTGAAACTAAGGCGTAGAAAAATTATTGCAGGCATTATTAGTATACATAGTTTAATGCTTATTACAGTTTCAAGAAGTTTCATACAGAAGTGGTGTTCATACATTAAAAATAATACGTTCCCCGTATGCCGACTTTAAAACAGATATCTTATACATATTTTAACACTTTCAAATGTCTTCATTCACTTCAACTGAATATATCAGCATGTGCGTATTTTATTTTAATACGATCAGGGGCCCAATTTTTTAAAAACCGTCGGAATATTTCCTCTAGAGGAATGTTTGACTCGATAGCGAGTGTCGGAATGTGCAAATTCCTATTTTTGAAACGACCATAGTCACTTTCGTGTCGGAATTGTAAGATTACGATAGCACGACGTGGCATCGTTGCATTTTTTGTGACGTCACTGTCGTGCAGCCAAGGAGGTATAAGCGATTGTAAACATGCAAGTATTTCTGAAATATTGTGCGGAGAAACTTGGAAATAGGGTTATTTATTTTGCATTCATTGTAATGAATGAAAACGAGTGTAACTTCTATCGTTACCTGAAAGTAATTAAAGTTATGATGTTGTAGGCTTGGTTAATTTGGAATGCTCGTCATGGTTTTCTTAATAAATTCAGTGTTCATATGTACTTAACACTGTGTGGGAAAGGCCAGGGTCAGTTCAGGGGAACCAAAGGATGTGCCCGACGTGAGGTTACCTGAAATTGACGTCTGGTGTGGGTCGACGGCCTGTTGGCCATGTAACCTGGCCCTCATGCCGCTTGTCGGTGTTGGAAGTCCTTGTGGTGGTTTGCGTGCTAGCCTACCTGGCACGCGCTGCTCCCGACGACTATGTTTGCTGTGGCTCCTTAGGGTGCGTAGGGGAAGAAAGTCATTGTTGGCGTTGAGGAAAACACTGACGTGAATTGTAAACAGGGTGGTGGTTTATTTACTTGAAACACACTCGAGCAGTGCCACCATTGACCAAACATAAAATATTCGCTCGGAGCGAATCAGTAAACCTGTGAACTGTGGCATCGGCCAACAATGGACTTAATTGAAAAGTTATGAGGGAGGCTCAAATAGCACTGCTCTGATGTGCGTCGATCCCTGAGGCCATGAAGAGACACAAAAAGGTTCCCGGTAGACTAAATTAACTATTGAAAACTAAATGATTACGTCACTAAAGATGAGGGACCTCAGGGAGACGTGACCACACTCCGCGCGCACAACCTACTTGCTCGCTGACAGGGCGAAGACTAACTCAACATGGCGTTGGGCGGGGACCCGGAAGGCCGCGTTCCCGCCAGATGTGGTGGATTTGCTCTTACATTCTAATTTAAACATAAATGCAAAACCAAAAGTTATGAAAGCATAAAGAAATAATTTTAAGAACGTTTCTGCCCATTACATATAAATATAAATATAACTGCCAGTCTTTTGTAGGGCAATCTCTGAAAGCATTGTTAGAATAAAATACGTATTAAATTCAAAAATGAAATACATAATGAGATTCTGCTTGAATTAAGAGAAGACATGCATCAAACTTGCTCTTAAGGAGCATATAAATGTTAAGAACACAAAAAGTAAATTAAAACACTCTTGGCAGGCTTTCCTAAGTGTCCTTGCCACCATGATGAATTAGGCAACTGAAATAATAGACAAAATGTTCAAAGCATTTTTCAAAAAGAGTACTGTAAGAAATTACGCAAATCTGCAGTGTATTCTGGTATGATTTCTGATTAACTAACGTCACTATTTACACAATGCCTGTTGCAGCTTGGCACCTGACGTGCGTCGTGTCGCGTTGCGCCCCGACGTCATAAACATGTTCACATGGTCTGGGACAGTTTAAGATTTTGTTGAAAATACTAGCAAATACGCTGCGGGCCCTGCAAACGAATTTGACTAGACCAAAACTGCTAGTTGTAGGCTGTAATGTACCTTCATAGGGGTGGGACGTTGGTGTTGACGTCTCCACTGATAAAGCACAGTACCTTATGTCCTGCTGTAGCGTAGGGAGGGAGGAGAGAGCACGTGGCCGGGACACGGCCGCGGCAGCCCAAAAAGGACAGCGGCAGAACGAGCGTCCAAGGCACACATCATCCGCCCCCCACTCAGGTGTCTGTTCGGCCGCTAGTGGTACCAGCTGCTCGGAGCACGCTAGGTGTTGCGGGCTCGCAGCTGGTAGTGGCCTGCTGTAGTGGCTGCCGGGAATGCAGCTGCTCTGGGGCGGCATCGTCGCCTCGTTGCCGTCTGCTTCTCAGATTCTTCAAAGGCATCGCTTGAGGAGTACCCGTCAAGGCCACGTGCTGGAATAGCACCTGTTGCAGCCAGTCGGTGTGTGTACTGGCGGCCCGTGCGGTCTGAATAACGGGCAGGCGCCTCACTGCCTAAAACAGCAGGGGAACTGGATGTTCCTTCCTGTTGAGCGTCCCTGTAGAGTGGTTCGGCCTGCTTCCTGCATCTGTTGGGCAGAGAAGGGATGGAGGTTGTATAGATCTCACCTCAGAACATCCTGTGCCGGGAGCCTGCACAGGACAGCGTCGTCGCTGACTGCGATGTGATGGCGTTGCAGGGGACTCTGGGCTACTGGATTCTCCGTCAGCCTTGCTGTCAGCTGGGCTGCGAGACGTAGGCTGCTTTGCAACATGTGCATCGACCTTATCGTCCATGGTGTTAGTAGGCAGGGTGGGAGTGTCGCCCGTGGCTCTGCTGCCTTTCCCCTCTATCGTACTGTCAGAAGACCGGTTGGTCTCCTCTGTAGTCAGCCCTTCGGGGGCTGGAGAGCCCTCCGGGTCGGCTGCCTGGTTGCTGTCTGAATGGGGGTCCACCTTGGTCATTGGACTCCTGTCACCAACTCTCGCTACTGGTCCGTTTGCCTCG
The DNA here is from genome assembly GCA_003012365.1 of Medauroidea extradentata. NCBI lineage: Eukaryota > Metazoa > Arthropoda > Insecta > Phasmatodea > Phasmatidae > Medauroidea > Medauroidea extradentata. The sequence continues at coordinate 13,071 of PNEQ01026820.1, forward strand.
CTCGGTAGCTCTGCTGGGGCCGACGAGGATGACTCTGCAGGCAAGGAAGTCGACAAGTGAGGGAAGTGTGTCCTTGCCGGTTCCTCTATAGTATCCTGTATGTCAGGCGAAACAGGTTCTGCTGGGAGTAGTGTTACCGTTTCAGGTTCAGTGTTTACATCAGTGGGTTGTCTTCTTGCTGCTGTTCGGCTTGCCGCACCCTCGCCAGGCGTAGGTCATCCCGATGAACTTTACGGGTGTAACGTCCCACCCTGATGATGTAGCACGTGTTGCCAGCAGCTCTCAGTACTAGGTGAGGTACAGTCCACTTCTGCACCAGTCCTGCACAGAAAGCTCTTTTGCTCGCAGATTGTGGGTGTGCACATGCGTATACCCGCTGGCCGGGTTGAAGGGGTGGTGGCGGTCTTTCTGTGTTCGGGCACCATTGTGCTGCATACCTCTGCTGCCGTTGTTGCACCTGGTCTCGACGCTGTCGTTGTTGTTGACGGCGCTCACCACTTCCCTCTCCCTCGGTTGCATCTGCACGCAGGAAACACGCCAGTTCACCTGGTAGCCATAAGTTGTGTCCTTGGAGCAGTCCTGCAGGAGAGTATCCGGTGGCTGCGTTGTCTCGGGAGCGTATGGTGTAGAGTATAGCGGCGAGGTGTTCTGCCCAACTCGCATGGTATCCACGCGTCCGGAATCGTAGCTGTACCTTAATCTCCTGGTTCCTGCGCTCTGTCGAGTTTGCGCGTGGATGGTATGCTGCTGTTGTGTGGTGTTGTATGTTCCACCTAGGGCAATACTCGCGCCACTGTTTGCCTATGAACTGAGTTCCGTTATCAGTCAGTAGGACCCGCGGTTATCCACATCTGGTGAAAAACTCGTTTTCTAGAGCACGTGCGATGATGGGTTCCCGTCCGCTGGAAATGGCGAAGGCTTCGACCCACCTGGTGTATAGGTCTGTTATGACGAGTATGAGGCGCTTGCCTCCCTTGGCACGAGAGTATGGACCCATCAGATCCAACGTAACAGTATCCATGGGGATGCTGGGTGTCCTCGGCTGCTGTTGTTGCAGGCCATCTGCACGTCGGCTCTTAATGCGGTTGCATGGCTGGCACTCGCATATGAAGTTCCGAGTCTGTAGTGCTGCTCCTGGCCAGTGCAAGTGGCATCTGATGTTGGTTAGCATTTGTGTTCTGCCTGGATGCCCTGCCCAAGGACTCTCGTGGGCGAACCGCAGGACTGTGGTCCACTCTGCATCTGGCACGAACACCTTCCAGGCTGGGTTGGTTGTCCGGACATTCTATCTGTAGAACACCGTCGACGACACGCCAATGCGGAACCTCGCCCTTACTACATCTGTCAACTTGTTGCTGTGACACAGGGCATTGTTGCTGTGCAGGTACGACACGGTCCTTCAGTGCTTCAAGGGTTAGATTGTCTTGTACAGTTATTCGGCTACACTCTGGATTTTCCGTTTCAGTGTTATTCATTGTTGGCGGCATGATCTCATCTCATTCCTCTTTGTCATGGGCGAACACATCCTACGGAGATCGTTATAGGCTGTCTGCTAACTCATTTTCGACTCCAAGTTCATGCTGTACTTCAAAATCGAATGACTGGAGAGACAGTGCCCAACGAGTTAAATTGCTCTGTGCCTTGCGCATGGAGTGGAGCCATACCAAACAACGCTTGTCCGTCCGTAACATGAATCTCTGGTACTCCAGGAATTGGCGGTACCGCTTTACTGACCAGACTACAGCAAGACACTCCCGTTCATTCACGTCATAACGACTTTCCACTGTGCCGAACTTCGCGCTGCTGAAGTCTATGATACGTCTTTCATTGTTGTCGCCGTACTGGTACAATACCGCTCCTAGGCCTTGTTCACTAGCGTCGGTTTGCAGATATAGGTGTCTGCTCGGGTCATGTCGTGCCAGTTTGGGGCACTCGGAGAATCTGGCTTTGATTTGTTCGAAGCACTGCTGGTGCTCTAGCTCCCATTTGAACGGTTTCGCTGGTGACAATAAACTCGTGAAAGGTGCTGTGACAATAGCAAAGTCCTGAATGAAATCTCGGAGCCAGTTTACAAGTCCAAAAAATTTACGTAATTGTTTGCGAGTTCGTGGAGCTGCTTGACTATTGATCAAATCAATTTGTTGCGGTGTCGGCCTGCTGCCTTCCTCGTCTACTAGATGTCCTAAGAATTTGATGCAATCTTTGCCGATATGGCTCTTTTGATTTGCGCAGGTCAGTCAGTTAGTAGCTAAGCGTTCAAGCACGAGGGAAAGATGGCGTATGTGGTCCTCCCACGTTTCTGACCAGACGACAACATCGTCGAGGTAGGCCAGCGCGAACTCTCCGATGTAGCCGTCAAGGACGTTTACCATGAGTGCTTGAAAGGTAGCGGGTGCGCATTTTAACCCAAAAGGCATAGTGCAGAATTGAAATCGCCTGCCGTCTAGTGTAGTGAACGCGATTTTGGGTCTGTCTTCTGGGGCGACCGATACCTGCCAGTATCCACTACGAAGATCAAGTGACAACAGTATTGTGGTACGTCCGAGAGCTCCTAGTGCTCCTTTGACTTGAATGTAAGTTGGCGGTGCGCTCTGTGTGACCCTATTAATTGGGCGAAAATCGACAAAGAAACGCCATGTCCCGTCCTTTTTAGGGGCTAATGTAATAGCTGAATTATAAGGGCTATGGGTCGGCTCGATGACTCCCTCCGCTAGCATCTCCTGCACTTGTTCCTTGATGATGCGGCACTGATACGGTTGGTAGCCATGAGGTGGTGTGAAAATTGGTTCTTCCTGTGTAAGTGGAATGTGGTGCTGAGTGACATCTGTTCTACGGAGAGGGTCTGTGGTAGCGAAAACATCCCTATGTTCGTCCAACATTCGCTGCATTGCTTCTCTGTACTGCTCTGGTACTCCGTGATCGAGCTCATCTAACAGCACGCGTGTGGTCGTGTGTGTCGTCTTAGAATCCATATTGTACACGGTACGTCGTTCGTTTTGACCTAAATGTATTCGACGGGCTGCCGGTTCGACAACAGCATTCTGTTCCGTCAACCATGGTATACCTAATATTACATCTTCACGTAGATCTGACGTGACAAAGGCTGTTGTGGTTGTGATGATGTCACGTATGGTGACCGCGATCTTTGTTTCACCTAGCGTCTCGCTAGTCTGTTGATTTGTAGCCAGTTTGAGTGTACGGACAGCTGTCTTTAAATTCTGTGGGTCAATAAATCCTGGACGTACAAAATTGTGCGATGCGGCTGTGTCGATCAGCGTTCGGCATTTGCGTCCATTCAGAATGACCGGTATGCGTAGAATGCCGTTGTTGAAATTTTGTACATGATTAAGTAGAATTTGTTGTGGTGTCTGAATCTGCGTGTTTGGTTTACATGTTGATGTGGTTTCAGTGGTAGGTAACACTGTCGGTTGACTAATGTTTTGTTTACATGAGCTTTGTTCCGCAGTTGGCAACTCTGTGTGTTAACAAATGGTTTGTTTACATTCCGCAGTTGGTAGTTCTGAATGTTGATATGTAGTTTGTTTGTGATGACGTATGTCCTGGAGTGTTCCACAATTGGTAGCATTGTGTGACACAGCATTGTTGACAGACACATTGTGTAGACATACATGACACTGACAATTTGCACTTTGATTATTTACATTATTTACATCAACTGCATGCACATGATTACACTTGTTACTATGTTGAGTATTGTTGGCATTTTTCATATTCTGTATAGTTGGCCAAATTACTTCTGAATTTATGTCAAGTCCGGTACTGTTTGTTTTTCCGTGGGTAAAAGCAGCGTCCGGCCCCTTTACCCCGCTCTGCCGTTTCCCGGCTGGTTCAGCATAGGTTTGCCTGCTGCCATATTCGGGCACTCAAAATGCCAATGAAAAACATTCCCCTCGCAATAATGACATGGGTATTTGGGTGGTTTTGAATAATCTGGTTTGACCCACTCTCCCTTAATATTATTATTACGGGGCTGAAATCTGTGGTTACTGTTCTGCTCTGCATTGATTGGTTTACTTTGCTTCTGGTTTTGCTGTTCTGTGCCACATTTGCGTGGCTCTGTAACACGCGAGAAGGTACATTAGCGGTCACGCCGCAGTGTTTTCTCGACTACATTTTGCTCTAGGACAACAACTGAACGTAAGAAATCCTCCTCGGATACGTGAATAAGGGAAGCTAAGGTAGGTCTGAATCTGTTTTCAGCTGTTGAGGCTACAACCTCCAAAACTTCGCGTACTGACATCTCTGAATAGTACTTCTTTAACATGCTGATTTTGTTTGTGACAAAGGTACAGAGTGACTCGTTTAATTGTTGTTCCGCTAACAAGCATCTACTGCGTGTTTGTAAGGATGTAAATGTACTACTGAAACGGCTTTCAAAAGCAACTTTAAACTCGGACCATGTTTGACAGTAGTGCGTAATTGCTCGCCACCATGCTTTTGCCTCACCTTGTAACTGCTCGCCCACGCAGCTTGGCCAGTCCGCCTCCTCGACCTGGTAGCGCAGCAGGCGCTGTGTGCAATCCTGTAGGAAGGCTAATGCATCCTCTGCTGGTAAGCTGGTGAATGTTGGCAGTGACTGGAACTTACTTGCAGTCGTATGCACCCCAGCGCACGTGTGATGCTTTGTTGTGGTGTCGCGAGAGACCACCTGTTCGCTGTTCGGCTCTTCCCTTTAATTTAATTCTTTCTTCTTGCAATTGGGCCTCAGCCTTGTGGCAAGGATTTGCTTAACCTACCTCTTCTCAATTTACCGACCCCATCAACCTTTTCCTAAACTCCCTCGCTCCCGTCACCTCAACCACATCCCTCGCCAATTCATTCCAATCCTTCACCGTTCTCACCATCATAGTGTTTTTTCCTCTCTCTGTCCTCTTGCCCCCCCCCTCTGTATCTTCCGTATCTGTCTCAAACTTATTTTATTTATTATCAGTAATATCTGGTTGCCCTTCCAACAAAACTTGTCATAAACTTTCGAACCTACCTATAGGTGACATTTTGAAAAAAATAAAGGGGGGGGGGAGGTTTTGTGTTTAATTTCAAGTAGATAGTAAGTGTATGTGTACTCTACCAGCACTTTTCCTTGCAACTGCACTTTTGAAAAAGTATGGATCATTGTGTAGTCAGGCCTATAGGTTTATCACAAATGAATAATAAGTTTTATACTTGCAATAGGACAACACCCAGTGGTGAGCAGACTCCTCCCCATCTCCACAGCACCAATCCTCCAGTCCCTTCCTAAGCCTTCCAACCCCACTCACAATCTCCAACTCCTCCCTCAATGCAGTCCACTCCCTCGCTGTCCTCACCAACATCGACTGTCTACCCATCTTCATTCTCCTCCACACTATATGAATTTTCTCACTGTTACTTTTTTTCACTTAAAAATTCCCTCAGTTAGTTTATAGGCCAAACTCCCTCGTCCCCCCTCCCCCTTCATCGTCCTATACAACATGACCAGTCTGCTGTCCCTCAGTGGTTTCCAAACCAAATTCCTTCATCATGATGGTAGGCTTATAGTTCCTTTCCTCCTCACCAGTCTGACCCTGCCTTATCCATTTATTCATCACCCACCTCACTGTCCTTCCCTGAACATCTACGTACAGATCCAACTCTACAGCAGCATATTCCAATACTGGATGAACCATCATGCAATATGCCTTTCCCTTCGCCTCACTACTAACCCCCTTCAACACCCTCCTGAGCAGTCCTAAATCCCTTCTTCCCTTCTTACCCACTCTGCCCACCTGCTTTGTCTACCTTAGATCCGCCTGAATCACAACTCCTAGACACTTATATTTTCTGGCTTTCTCTATCTCCTGGCAGTATATACTGCTCTACTCACCACTCTCATCCAAGTAAGCCTCACCAACTTTGTTTTACACACATTAATCTTGATTCTTTTCTTCACTGTCCAAGACCAGAACCTATCAATATCTTCCTTCAAGTAGATTCCACTGCCCACACAACAAAATTATATTGTATGTCAATTAGAAGTTTCTTATGGGCATTCATTGTGTATATTATATGTACATATAATGTTCAAATTAGGTGCAAAAATGGTTTAAGTGTCCCACCACTGAACATAAGTAGAACATATATTATATACATAATGTCTCAACATAAATAATGTAAAGCTATTTAGCTATTCAATGTGTGTATGTTATACATATATTGGCAACTGTTCATGATACAGGTCATTTTCATTTATGATATGTGTATAATACGTATGTCAAATATACTTGCACATAAAGTCAGCTTTTAGCTACTGTGCTGTGTGGGTGTATATAGTTCACAGTCATCAGCAGAAAGTTTATTTTACCTGTAATCATGAATTTCATGTAATTCACCATTACAGTGAGTATCAAAGGCCCCAACACACTTCCCTGCGGTACTCCTGATGTAACCTCTCCTTCCTCTGACAGTACCTTCCCCCATGTTCACACTGAATGACTTAGTTCCCTGAGAAAGTCCTTAATCCAGTCAACCACCTGCTTGTCATCCAGCAGTTTTCCACTTTTCTAATCTGTATTCCATGAGGAACCTTGTTAAAGGCCTTCTCGAAGTCTATGAAGCATGCATCCACCTGCTTCCCTTCATCGACTGTCTGAACAGGATCCGCCAACAAATTTGTATTTCAAAGCTACTTTCATTAGCAGTATTCTCCAGTCAGATTTACTTTGTAATTTCATAATGTGGAATCTAAAAATGTTTCTTTTCTCGACTGAGAATCTGCCCTCCCAGCTTTTCCCATTTACGAAGCTTTACATTATTTGAGGCTAGTGCAGGCCTATCCTTTCAACACCCTAACCCTACATAGTAATCATCCTCCCATTATATGTCACAGTTGTTAGATAGTTATCAGGTGAAGTCAGCTATTTTGGAAAATGTATAGCAGGCTACAATTTGTATTTGTGGTTTTTTATTGATACATATAATGTTTTTATAGAAATTGCACCCTACAAAATTAGAAAAAAAATTACTGCAGTAAGTTGTTGGAAGTAAATTATCCTTCTGAATAGCCTAAATGTCACTCTGAAAGGTATTCATGGGAAAAGGTACTAGGAATGTTGGCATTTTTTTTCAAGCTTTATTATTTTATTAATTCTTTTGCTTTGACCAGAAGATTTCTAAAACTTTATGAGAATATGAGAGGAACAGTTTATGAAAATAACAGGTAGAAGAACTGTAAACTTGTACACTGTAGTGGATATCTTCAGCGACTAAGGAAATGTGATTTTTGGTGTGAAAATGCTTTTGAGTCAGACCATGTGGCTGATGGTATAACGCCCTAAAAATAAGTTTCGGTGGAGATACTTGAAATCTACATATAAACGGTTTATTCGGTAAATTGTATACAGTTGAAGTATGAACACTGTCCCATTGTTTCAGTAAGTGTGTAAATGTACAATGTAACACAAACTACTTTTTTGCCAAATAATGTGACTAGTGGCTAACCTATTTTGCTTGCGAGGATAATAATATTTTTTTAAAGTTTAGTTCATTGCACCCATCGTATCTTTGAGTACAATTTTGTGCAAAGAGATACGACAAGTCATAATATACGACAGGGGCGTCGTGTGGAGTGTTCCAAGGTGTGCGGTGCCCAGCAGTGACTATTCACAACACTGAGTTGTCTGAGGAACCATTTGACTAGTATGGTCAGGAACACTCCACAGCCAGTAGCATTCAAGAGGCAAGGTACGAATTATCCTATAATATATACACCTTGGTCTCTGCAACAACATAACTGCTCAACGCGTATAGTCGATGCTAATACCGCACGCCTTGGAGTACAACCACACTGCGCCACTGATATACGATAACGTTTAATATAAAAATTTTCAATGTAGGGCTCATTTATTACTCTACGTGGATTTGTGTGAGAAAGTAAATTGTTATTCACTGAAACTTTCAGGGTTAAGCTTGAGTAGTATTTTACGTGGTAAACATAACCACAAAACTTACTGGTTACTAACAAAACATGCATTGGGACAGTAGGAGGTAATTAATACTGTCACTTAATTAGTATGTGTCTGTGAAAAAGACCTCACAGTATTTTAACTCATTATTGGTTGTGCAATGAGTACCTTTCTCAGCTTCAGAAACAGTTTTTTTTATGCTGGATAGGTGTGTCCTTTCTCCTGACTTTTGATGCTCTTTGGTTAGTCGCTAGGAGGCTGACCGGATGTAACTAATACTTACTCTTGGGATAAAATATGGTTTACAGGCATGTATGTTGCGTGAGCATTTCACTCATAGCATGTCTAATCATGTCAGGAGATTTACCAAGTGCTGTTGTTAGTTGTAGAATATATATTTATATTTTTTCTAAGTTTTATGTAATTGTTATTAAATGCATTCTAGTACTTTATTAAAATGAACAGTGGGAAGAAAATTCTCCCTTGCAAAATTCTATTCCACAACCAAGCACAGCACTATGCAAGTCTTCTTACACAACTGATTGCGCTATGAGCAAAATGCTCACGCAATGTACATGCCTACAAACCATATCTAAAGGGTAAGAATTAATTACATCCTGCCAGCCACTAGCTACTAAACATGCAAGGTTCAAAATCAGCTAAAACAAAGGACACGCTTATCCAGCAATTAAAAAAACTGACAATAGTTTGGAGGGTGAGCTCATAGCAGGACCCATAATTTAGAAGCTGTGTTTGCGGAGTAGGTCTAATGCTTTGATTCTAGTTTCAAGAAAGTAAATAGAGTACACTCAAAGAAATCAACTCCAGTGTTACAGTTTAAACAAGCCTGCCAGCAAGCAAAATTGGTTAAGTGATGCATAGGTTAGAATTTTTTTGGCAAACTTTGATTTACATTTTACACTTGCTGAAACAATACAAACAACAGTATTCATACCTTAGCTGCATACGATTTATCCCTCATATTTACATCCACAGGTAACATAACTATTATTTATTTATTTGTGTAGGTACATTAATTGCACACTGCCCGACTCTGAGACATCTTCACACTTGTAATTATATTTCCTTTCGCCGCCGAATAAATCCACTAAAGTACGACATTTCTTCCTGTCATTTTCACAAAATATAACCTTCTAACGACTTTACCGTCATCTAATAAAATAAGATGAAACTCTGAAACAAAATCAGGGTAACAATTTTCATGTTTCAACAACACAGCAATTTCTCTACCGGAATTGACATTCCGCCACCTGAGGGCCGATTAAATATCGCGTTTGAGAGGTGCAAGGCAAAATTTGCACCAGCGCTGCGTTGCTTTAGTATTAAATATACAAATACGCAGGTGCAAGTGGTCACGTGACGGCGGAAATTGCCTGAAAATCTGCGACTAGCAAATGGCTCGACGCAAGTATATCTGCGCCCTTTGCGCATGCGCATTGGACAATTTTCGGGTGTGTGAAATTGAACTAACATAAAAGATATATTTATCTGTATCCAGTGTTCTATGAACTTTAATTATTTATGTTTTCATCTACACATTTCAGCTTTTAAATAGTTCTTCAGTAGCCGCCGTCGTGGACGGTTCTGTTTTTTGGATCCTGTGTCGGGAATTCGGCACATTACGTGTTTGTGATGTCCTGGAAGTTTCTAGAGTTTGATAGTGTTCTCTAAGGCCCGGTTGCACAAAAAATACTGTGATCCAAGATCCCATGACGTGAGATCACAGTTGATCTGGGATTTATCGTGACAAACGTTGCACAAACGTATTCTGCAAGTTTTTGATCTGGGATCATGAGAACTGGGGTTCGACGAAACGTTACATCTGACAACACTGTACAGCAAAATGGTGTTTAACGCCTATTGGTCAGAACAATTGTGACATCATTCGTTCCTAATAATAATTTCAAACAGATTCGGAAATCATGAGTGGTTAGGTTGGCTAGCATTATTGATGTTGAGATTGTAAATGTGAATGGTGTGCTTAGAGTAAATATTACCTCTATGATGGTGTGTTTGTTGATTGGATTTGAACGCTTTGTGTTGAAAGCACGGCCGTAGAAGAACAGGTCTGGACACTCGGCTGGATATTTGACCCCCTTGTTGTTTGGCTGTAGTTCACCAAGTTACCGAGAATATAGTCTTTTATTGGCGCTGATGTTACGGCAGTCGGACTAATCTCTGCCCATTTCCTTTCCACTAAGATGAACAATTTATAAAAACGTATTTTTTATCAAATTATGAAATACTTTCTTCGCTCACAAATTTAATAAAAGGCTCCAGCAATCTTTATTTACTTTATAAATTTAACAATGGGAAAAAGTGGACGGAGTTTGAGTCCGACCGCCCGGTTTACAGCGCCAATAAGAACGACATTCTCGGTAACTTGACGAACTGCAGCCAAACAACAAGGGGGTCAAGCAAAATACATTGTTAGATAGGTGAGTGCCCAGACCTGTTCTTCTACGACCGTGGTTGAAAGCATGAAAAATTTAAAGAGAAGTAACTTACTGGAAGAAAGACTTCACATTCACGAAAATAAAAAAGCCGATGGTGTACACATCAAACAAAAGGAATGGGAGTGGGATGAGTTATCTTCCACTTTTAATGCTGTAAACGGCATGAGGAGAACAGCGAAACAGTAACTGTACGTTTTGACAAACGAAACCTCAACACAAATTTTCCGTTAACTCATATCCGCGAACGCCCTAACCTAACTACCAACAATTCACATAAGAGCGTAACACAATGTTTAGAGGAAATTATTTCTTAAGTTAACTTCTAATTTGCGATGCAAAGCTCTTTTATACTCAGTACTTTC
>PNEQ01026821.1:0-16772 GCA_003012365.1 Medauroidea extradentata
GAACGTAACTTTAAAAAAGTGAAACGATCGTGCCATGTGTCTTACAGTAATAGTCGGGTGCGGCGTGACTAATTGCTGATAAAAATGGTTTTAATGGTTTTTAAATCCTTTCGTGTTGTCCGTCTACAAACACAACGAAACGTAAAAATAAACATAGGTTGTAGCCGAAAATGTTTTTAAATTTATGTTAATATATGTAATACTAGTACTGAATGCCTACTACACATTGAGAATAAAGTAAAGGCATCTCCGAAACGGTAAAAGATACAGTACGGGAAAATTTGTAGAAACGATTTTTGTTCATTATTTTGTTGCGAACAACTTTTGTCCCGTAAAAATTTTTCTTGCTGTGCACCGTTTTTGAGATATTACGCGAAATGTGTGCATTTTTGCAATGTTATAGAACCTACATTTTTTAAAAATGTTGTTGCCTGCGAAAAATAAATCTGATTTAATGAACGGACGTTTTGTATAACGGACATTTTCCGAGAACGTAACCCGTCCGTTAATCGAGGACTAACTGTATTTAGAAATTCCTTCATAAACAACCACAGCTAACATTTTTAACAAACAATAATACAATGAACATGTTCAAAATTAGCCAAAGTATTATAAATTCTTGTGGCATATATCATGTACAATGGCTTGAATGAAAAACTAAGTTAGACAGTGTTATGCATCAGTAGACTATGTACTAACGGTAAGATATCAATAAAACATGTTATAACTGCTTTAGATTTGAAATTGTCCCACAAAAAAATGTTACTGCTATAAAGTCACTTCTGTAAAACCCTCTTAAGAAGTTTCTCCTTTAGTAAGTTTGAATAGTTTTTTACGTCTATAAATACAATATAAATTTTTCAAGCCCTTATAAACTTCTAAACAGGGTTTTATTGTGGTGACAAAAGGATATAGGGCTCAAACATTTTTTCTAGAACAGATTCAAAGCTGAAGAATATTTTATACATATGCAACAACTGGGGCATAGTCTAGCGATGCATAACACTGTCCAATTGTAAGTGATACAAAAACGTAAATGGCATGTATTAAGAACAAAAATACAGTAAAGAACAAAAATATACCATATTTGCCAGCATATAAAACTACAATTTTGACATATTTTTGGCCTTCAAAAATTGCTACTCGTCTTATATGAAGGTGCAAAAATTGTTGGTATGCTAAAAATGGTAGAAAGTAAACTGTAAGCAATGGAGTTGTATGATGTTTCAAGGAATTGCATTTCTCATCACAAATGAAAACAAGTGCTTAGTTTTTTTTTTTTTTTATAATAAAATTTACGATACAAAATTTTTATGAGCTTCATATTCATAACAAAGGACACTGACATACCAAACCAAAATAATTCACAGTGTATAACAATTTTGTAGGCCATGATCTGACCTATATAAAAACTTAAAATTAAATACTTTTGTATTTAATGAAAAATTCCGAATTTTGGAACGAAAATTTAAAAATTTCAACAATTTTTTAAAAATTCAAAAATGTATTTGTTTTTGTTTTTATGTGTGTCAAATCACACCCTACAACATTGTTATACACTGTGAATTTTTTCAGTTTGGTATGTCAGTTCGTTTAAGAGGCGTGCATAAAACTGTACAGTGCAAATTTTGAAGTTTACGACTCAATACACAAATTTCCTAAGAGGAAGATTGAATCACAATTAACGTCTAAAATAAGAAAAAAATATCTGGTACAAATCTAAAAATAAAAAAAAAGACATTGAAAACTGAGGTGACAGCCATCTTATTACCTCCAAAATTAGAAGTGAAGGAAATGTTACAGAAGCAAGTAGTATCCCATGAAGTGAAAAATGGACTCTTATTTGGAGCAGTCAATGGAAACAAACTTGCTCACAGGTACAGAAACTATAAAAGTAAGTAATATGTTATAATATTTCAGATGAAACCATCAGATGTGGAGAACGGGTGCTCGTCAATTATGAAAATGGACAATATCTAGGAAAAGTTCTTGAAATTTACAAAGAAAAGAGATACATTTTTGTAAAAGTGAACCTTCTGGCATAAACAACTACACTAGACCACCGATTTTACGATTACTCACGGTTCCTCGTATCACATTCACAAATCACTACCTTCATAAAATCGATAGCAGCCAAGTTTACCGCCCCCCCCCCCCTCAACCCTCTCTAAAAATTTAAAAATTCATTTTGTCTGCAAAGTCTCTAGTCGGGCACCGACTTCCATAGCGTTTTGCAGGAAATTAATTAATGCAATGATATAAACATAAATTGATATCAGTAGTCAGAAGCCACACTGTTGAGCGGTAGATATGACCCACACTTGTCCCAAAAAAAAGAGAAAACCGAGCTCCAGATTGCCTTCTTCCGAGCGAATTAACCAATTTACGTAGCATATTTGGAATGATTGTTTAGTAAGCTATATTACACTGATTTGGTATATATTTTCGAAATGGTTTGAGAGATTTACTGACTTCAGTTACCTTTGATAAGTAATTTTTATTTTTTAAAGAGTGCATTGTTTTGTAACATTGACTACGCAATTTTCTTCAATTGATTTGTACGATTTTTTCAAAGCCAATATGGATAAAATACTCAATGACAATCCTAGATAATGGCATTTGCCAACTTTATAAGTAAATATTTATCCAGAATTACTCACTCATTACGCATGATCTCTTGCGCCACAGTTAAATGCACGAGGTTCCGGCGTAAAGAGATTGTGCCTCAGAAGTTCGTAACACAGGAAAAAATTTTGTTCGAAACGTTGGCTAAAACTATTGTCTAGTATTGCTATTGTTTAATTTTCCCAAATTGGCTTCAAGAAACCTTTAGTTATAGATGAATGCTTTTAGCGTTGAATTATGTACCACACCCTCTTAAGATATTGTATTCTTTTACTTAAAGTTTACATCACCTATAAAATATAACAATTAACAGAACACTATTGACTTACCTCTAGAAGTTTGCGGTCCAACATTTCCTGAGCATCTTGCTCCTTCTTAACATGCTCCAACTTCTCCATGAGTATAGCCGCAAAATTATCAGGGTTCATTGGATGCACCTGGAATGTGAACCAAGGTTTGGCACTCTTTCTTATCCCAAACACAGATGTATCTATTTAAGGTAACATACACACAGTTCAGTAAATCCTGCAATAAAGGTTGAACAAAGTTTTCATAAACTTTGATGGTACAATAATGATATTACAGAAAGATAGTAATTTTCATTTTCAACTATGTTACATCCAAGCCTGTATAACCCACTCTCATAAACTGTGTATTATGGACAAATTTTACAGCAATTTTTTCACACAATTGCGAGAAATAATGTCTACTATATTAGGGCTTTGGAAACTTAAGTAGAGCTACAAAATAAAAGATTCATCAGAATTTTAGACAGTAATATTCCTTTTTAAAAATAAAAATTATTTTCCATTTTGTATTATCATTACCAAGAAATTAGTGACATGATTTGAGACAGATATTAAACATTAGTATACGTATACAGATACCTAACGTAAATTGTTAGTTATCAATACAACTGGAAATCTCAAAAACATTACTAACAAATATTGGAAAACAATTACAACACATAGAGATGTTGCCTTGGTAGAACCCTTAAATATGTGTATGTAATGTATAAAAGTAATGTTACAAACAAAATTTTTCTTTGGCACCAATGTAATTGACCTTACGAAAAGCAAGCTAAGCAGTTGATCCTCCAAGACCCAAGTATTTCTAGCAGTGAGATGTGTAATGTGATCTGTGCTTCTGCATTTGGAGCACTTCCACTGTTGCAGATTACTGTGACCTTGCCACCTTTTGTCTGCCAGGTAAGAGTTGTGTACCCTAGCAGCAGTGCTAAACTTCACCAGCAGGTAGGATAAGATGCTCCAGATAACTCAGGCACACTACCACAGTTTGGCATCTCAGGTAAAATTTATCCTGTAACTATTAGGGGAGTAAACGGGTGGTTTTACAACATGTTCCGACCCTTTCCTACACACTCCCTCCCCTGAAGCAGGTTGGATTTGTTGCTGTGCAGGAATTAATTTTACTGTAATCCAGAAAAAAAAAAGCTTAATGCTTCAATGTCCTATTTATTGCAAGTTACTATTTCTCACTTGCTCATCCAGATCCTGGGCTCGTACAGCCTGGGAGTAGGAGAGGGAAGAAGGTCCAATCATGGGAATTTATCTTCTCCACCATACATACATACATACCTGCCACTTCTCCACCATACTGACGCACACACCTGCCACTTCATCACATTGACATACATACCTGCCTCTTTACCATATTGACATACTTACCTGCCACTTCTCCACTATATTGACATAGATATCTGCCACTTATTCACCATATAGACATACATACCTGCCACTTCTCCACCACACTGATATACATACCTGCCACTTCTCCATCACATTGACATACATACCTGCCACTTCTCCACCACATTGACATACATACCTGCCACTTCTCCACCACATTGACATACATACCTGCCACTTCTCCACCACATTGACATACATACCTGCCACTTCTCCACCACATTGACATACATACCTGCCACTTCACCACATTGACATACATACCTGCCACTTCTCCACCACATTGACATACATACCTGCCCCTTCACCATATTGACATACTTACCTGCCACTTCTCCACTATATTGACAGATACCTGCCACTTATTCACCATATAGACATACATACCTGCCACTTCTCCAACACACTGATATACATACCTGCCACTTCTCCAACACACTGATATACATACCAGCCACTTGTCCACCACACTGATATACATACCTGCAACTTGTCCACCACACTGATATACATACCTGCCACTTGTCCACCATATTGACATACATACCTGCCACTTCTCCACCACAATGACATACATAACTGCCACTTCTCCATATTGACATACATACCTGCCACTTCTCCACCACATTGACATACATACCTGCCCCATCACCATATTGACATACTTACCTGCCACTTCTCCACTATATTGACATACATACATGGGCGTAATGTGAGAATTTTGATTGGGGTGGCAAGGATTACCAGGTAAAAAAAAAAAATTAAAAAAAAGGGTGGAAATCGAACAGCTTTTAGCAAAATTAAGTATACACGTTTGTTTATACCATTAGCTAAATTTAAAAAAAGTGTAAAGTAAAATGCACAAGTAATATTGTATTCCTAAGCTACGAACGATAATTTTATGTTTTCTGTCAACAAAATTTTGGAGTGGCAACTGCCACACCTTGTCACCCCCGAATTATGCCTATGCATACATACCTGCCACTTATTCACCATATAGACATACATACCTGCCACTTCTCCACCACACTGATATACATTACTGCCACTTGTCCACCACACTGATATACATTACTGCCACTTGTCCACCACACTGATATACATACCTGCCACTTGTCCACCATATTGACACATATACCTGCCACTTCTCCACCATACTGACACACATACCTGCCACTTCACCACACTGACATACATACCTGCAACTTCACCATATTGGCATACATACCTACCCCTCCACCATATTGACATACATACCTGCCACTTCCCACCATATAGACATACATATCTGCCACTTCTCCGCCATATAGACATACATACTGTGATGTGAAATGCCAACCTAAAACCATATAAAGATTGTTTCTCTTTCTTATTCTCTAGTTCCAGGCTATTGGTTACATTTGAGGATGTGCCTGGCCCTGTATACCATTTGATATAAGCTGTTGGAAACTTTTCTGCTAAGTTAAGTAGAGTGTCAAACAAAGATAACAAGGTACCTGGTAGGATATTACCACTGGTCATACTAGGGGACATAAGCGGAAGTCATGAGAGGCCTCCCTGGGATTCGGAGTTTGGAGCCCGAGCCAATCACTTTGATTGGTGTAACACAAGAACACTACTGTAAAAGGAAATAGTCTAAGTCCAGGAATTTGAACTAACGGTGAATTTTATCGGATCATAGCCTTGTTTGGAATCATTTGGATCAGAATTTAATTTCAAACCACTTTGCTCTTTGGGTGTTTGACAGTAAATGCAAGCGTTTAAAAATTATATACTTAGTGAAATCAGCCCTCTTTTTTTTGAGGAGTGAGCAAGGATTAGCGGGCCGCATGGCCGGCGCATGGGAGAAGCTGGGTAGGGGAGGACAAAGACAGCAAGTTCCAAGAAAACTGCGAAGGACGTGGAGTGTACAAATCTTTAACTTCCTGGTGCTTTGGCGCAAATTTAGTTTTACATTTCTTTTAATCTTTTTTAATTGTTAAACTGGGAAGTATGCTATACCACGGTAATCAGAGTAAATTACTAAATTTTTCTATGTTAAAAAATTTATTTTATATCCTTTGCAGTTGAATTCAGACAAAATAGATGTTTGTATGAGATCATGCTGGAATCTTCTAGAACATTCCCCGGAAACGTGATTGTAAACAGGGGAGGCAGGCGATTTGGACGGCAGAGAGAGCTTGGCAGCGGGACCGCTAAGATGGTGCCGTATTGACATACATACCTGCCACTTCTCCACCATATTGACATATAAGAGGGGTGGCTGCACAAACGGCTGCTTATTTATTTTTATATTCTCTCTCAGCAATTCACATGAGTTCAGTACGCCATCACATACAACTTCTAAGAAAATGTTAGGATTCTGACAACATGTGCAATTTTGACGGGTCTGGCAAACGAGCACTGCCCCAGTCAACCTAATTGTGTCTATTCAAGTACGACAGGAGCCAAGTGTAGCTTATATAAAATCTAATGCTTGTCTGACTTTCAACAAGTTGTAATAAATATTAACTCCTTACTAAACCCTTCTGTTGCTCGTCATTACATTTTTAACCTCCAAGTATGCTAAACACTGAAGGTTTTCGATACAATGTTAAAAAACAGTACTGTTTAGCAGTGTTTTGTTAATACAAAACTATTGCATAAATGCTACACATTATTAAGTCTTTATAAGTATGTAAATCACTCCGTTCCAAATATATAATTTCAATAGAACAACGATGTCCAGCATAAAAAAACTATTATTATCAAGCCACTAAAAACTGTTTTGATTTTCTGTCGATATAGCAGTTCCATATAGCACTTATTCACATTCTTATGATAAACACAATAACAATACTATGCAGTATTTCCATCAGTCAAAGTTGTTTGTTATTTTGTACTGTAATAAATGTAACAGACTAATAGAAATGCTGACTAAAAAGTAGGCCTACAATGAATTTTTTCGTGTTATAATGCAAGTGTCCATACAGTGAGAACCTGGCTTCATTAATCTACTCCACCATAACATAGTAGATTAGGGTAGGTTAGGAAAAAAAGACGTTAGCTATAATGTTCTCTGTAGGTCCAGAACGGCAGAGGCCTGTGATTGGCCTGCAATATAGTGAACAGCCATTCGGAGGGCAGCAGCAAGCAGACAGCTTTCTGTGCCCAGCACAAGGCCCTATGGCGATTACATGTTTCAACTGCTTGTTATTGTTATTAAACATATGCTAGCTCATCAGGCTTGCCTGGGAGCTAGCTAAGGGTACTAATTTGTGTATTTTAAATATGTTTCAGGTATGTACTGGGGATACGGGAGGGCGAGGTACCTATTATAACCTCACCCACTACCCAGGGCATTGTGCTAACCTAATGTGCCCTGGTTAAAACCAGCGCCCTCACTAACAAAGTCAAAAGGTAATAAATAAGGCAATCAAATGACAATTCCCCCCCCCCCCCCCAATGCTCGACTCTTACTTCACAACTCTACTAACAACCTGGACCTCCCTTCTTTTCCAGTGCCATTTTTATTTTTAATGCATGTATCTGCTGAGTGGTTACACTTCTATTCTGTCGAGAGAGTTTTTACGGTACTATGCCGGTTTTCCCCTCTCTCTTCTTAAAGTATGGCTTAGCTATAGGTACACTTAGGGAGGTAGTCATAGCCCCAATCCCTCTCTGCCGCTATGCATGCCCCCTTGCATGAAATCTCCTCCTTGTAGACGTATGGAACTCAGCCCTGACACTCACTTAGGACCCGATCCTCCCCCGAACCTCCCCATAACACAATAGATTTGGATAAGTTAGGGAAAAAAAAGAATCGGGCGGCAGTCCGCCAGTCTCGCCACAGTCATTACCATGTCGCTCAGCCTACCATCGGCAGCTGTCACACACCTGAACCTTACCTGGCATATTCTCGCCCAAGCATTTGGCTCCCGCACAGTCGTGATTAGGGCAGCCCTTACCCTACCGACGAGTCACACTCTGTACTAGGTTGCAGTAGGACAACTGTTGACAGGTCAAACTACCCTGGGTACAGGTCGGGGCTGTGCGTTGATTATAATAAACACAACTTTACCTTAACCCAGTTTGTCTGTTATGCCTTTTACCCTTCACTTTTGGTTTTCCTACAATACCCTGCCTACCCCTTTTCCAGATCCAACCCGCGACCTCTCGTTTCGAGGCCAAGTTACATTCTCATACTTAACTTGCTCGGCCCTACCGGCCTTCCCAGTAGCGCCTGGGAACTACGTCATTGGTTAGCTCGCCGGCCTGGGATCACCAACGCCTCCAATTGACGCCGCCTGATCTCAGCAACGGAGGGCACCAATAATATGCCCCTCGCATCATCCCGCAGCTCAGCTACTGGGATACTCGATGCCTCCCAAGCTGCGTTGTCGATCGCAAGGGACAGAGGCCGCCGATAAGCGTCCCAGACATACCGCACAGCCAACAGCAGGCGCCAGGGCGAAATAGCATTGACCCAATGGAGGCCGCCCCCCGGTATTTTAACAAAACCTCGCAAGTGACCCTTAGTGCTCCGTGACCTTTGCAATTCCATTTCGGCCTCTAGACGAGTAAGCCTCTCTCTCTGTCTCTCGTTAATCCATTCTAGCCCTCATGCCCCGAAAGAGGGCCGGCAGACAATATAGAGAGCGGGTCACCTTGGCGCAGGGTAGGAGAGCTGATGGGAAGGGCCCTGCTGCTCCTCACATGTTCACCAGAAGAACGATGCCAACTGAGATCACCCTACCCTGGTATTAGAATTCCAGTGAACACATCCTGCACCAACGACCACGTTCACTGAGCCACATGCACCCTGCTTCCAGGGGCAAAACAGTGACGCCATCAGGTAGACAACTCTGCATACTTACTTTCGACAGGTGTCGTGTATGTTACAGAAAAATTAAGTAGGCCTATATGCATAGTTCTCCATTGGGAACATGACTGTGAGTAAAAAAAAAGAAACTCCTACAAGAATATTTGATGATTAACAGCAGTAGTTTCATTGAACTGTAACACTCCTTCAAAGTATTGGAGAAATCCATACGGATACGTAAATACAAACATACATTTCCGAAAAATAAACAAAAAACTTAGGCCTATCTTCGTCAAGGAAATCACATTTCACTTTAATACGAATGCATGTACCCAGGTAAACATCAATTGATCTGTACACAAATATGTACTGTAATGTCTAACCAATCAGATGAAGTATTGAGAAACTACACAAGCAATTCTCATTTTTAAAAATCAATATTCCCTCAATTGTTCCAGGTTTATTCTCCAAGGGAAAAACCTCAAATTCGTCTCGAGTTACCTCAAAAATGCGGAAAAACATCCAAGAATAAAACCACTACAGTGTATAATCAAACAATGTCTCCCATATAATCTAGGTGGAAGGCAACACACACAGTAAACCCTCGATCTAACGACAACACACGGTGCCAGGAAATTGTGTCATTAGATCGCAGATGTCGTTAGTCCTGAGGTAACTACATCTGACCCCCCCCCCCCCTCGGAAAAAATTTAAGTGTTTTTTTTTCTAAAATTTATGTACTAGAAATATTTTACCGACTTAAAAAAAAGTTTTCATTGAAATTATATTTTTGTACGATGAAAAGGTGTCTTCCAAATAAAATTGTACGGTACCCTACAATCCCCAACCATGATGTGCATAGCAGAGCGGCGCGCGTGGTCTGGTTGAGTAGGATGGGGGAGGGGAGCGGCCGGGCCGCTGGCCCTGGCGTGCCTCCGGGCAGCTAGTGCGCGCGTAATGCATCCTGCTTGTCTCGCGCGAAGCACATTCAGACCACAATAGAACAACTCGTATTATTTACGTGAATGTATACGGCAACGATATTTAAACCGTTCAGTACAGCCACTGAGTCTTTTTTTTTTTATTGCGCAAGAACTGTTACAGCCTGTCGCCATTATAAGCATTTACGTGATATTAATAAAAGTGCGTATTAAAGAACAAACATTTAAAAAAAAGTCTGTATTTTTAAAAAACTCTAACACCTATTATGAACGCGAATTTAGAGCCACTCTAAAGGGCAAAAAACTGACTTTTCAGGTGAGGTCACGTATAAAATAACGACTGAATTACTCGTCGCTAAAAATTGTAGGCCTATTGGAAAACTCATGCAACTGTACACAATGTACCAATTTAATGATCTGTACTGCGAATAGAGATAAAAAGGCTCTCGGCATGCTGGCTGCAGTCGCTCTTATTACTCCACTGTCGAGCAAGCATAAAACAAAAACCTTATCAGCCCACAGCCGCACACGGTGACAAGGCTGTTGTGTTTGCGTCGTAGGCCGTTTTTACGCCACCGCGCTTTCATAGCCACATAACAAGTGATCAATAATACAGCGGAAGTTGTCAAGGTCTAGATGAGCTCAATTCTGCAGCTAGAGTAAAAAAGATGAGATAACGCTAGATGGTTTTTCTTTTACGGTCTGAGTGCAATGCTGGTCCTTTTTTTTTTGATGTGCTGTCATGAGGGCGGAAAAAAACTGTGTCGTCTCTTTAACACCCATCCCCCTGGGCTATCACAAGACACGGAAACATGGGAGAGAGTCACCGAGTGGGAGAGGAAAAACAAACACGTGGCTCTGCTTTATGGCGAGACAAGATGCTAGTTGCACGTGACTATCAGAGTCGGCAGTTCATGCGTGCGCACGCAAGCACAATCTGGCTTGTTCATGGGGAATGGGGGGAGGGTGTATTTATATTGGCTGGCGTGGACAGTCAGGATGGATTGATTGTATCTATGTTTAGCGGCGTGTTTTTAACAGCACAGCATTCACAAAGGAAATTGCAACACTGACGATTTTCCTTAAATTTTAAATTTTTTGACCCGAATTTTTCACGGTTCCTCAAAAAAGGTACGTAGTAAGTTACCATTGCTATGCTAGTCACGTATCGAACTGCATAGCTGAGATAAGGACACGTGGAGGAGTGTGAGAGGGAAGTTCAGGCAGGAGGGCGCGTGAAGAAGTGAGGGGGAGCATTAGGAGATAAGGCAGTGTTAGTCATCACGTCTCACATATGTTGGTGTTGTGCAGACGGCCTACGCACCCGGCACGCGCTTAAACTATATTCCAGCTGAGGTTTCTAGCATTTTTCAACAGTTTTTTTTTGTTTCACAGCTGCTTATTACTAATTTATGATAACTGCATTACATTATTGTTTAATGTACGCATAATTATTTTTAATTAACGTTTTACTGTGATCTATTTTACTTTGCGTAGCTTTGATAAATTTTTTAATTATTAATTTTTCCACAGTTCCTGGAAATTATGTCGTTAGATCGCCGATGTCGTTAGATCCAATGTCGTTAGATCAGGGTTTACTGTATATTAGAAGCATACAATGACTTGTACAAATATGTGATTCTAACGTAATACAATTGTATGGTTGTCATAAACTAGACTACAGTTTCTTCACATTCCTTGAAGCTGTTACAAAATATAAACTACTTTATAAGCCTTTTCCCATGAGAGGCTAAAATAAGTAGGCCTAGGTCTACAAATTACCTTGTGATATTAAGTGATTTGCACTATACAGTTCCAAAATGTAACAATCCGCCAACGAATCACGCTCACTCGTTTTAATTAATATTGTAAAGACATAATATAAAAAAAAAGAAATACAACACAGCAGGGCATGAATGCTAAGTGACGGACTCTTCGATGTGATTATATTTATTTTAAAATCACTGTACGTTATGAAACTTTGCATTTCTTCACAGAACTGTTGTTATTTCAACTATACACGTTAAATATATAGCAATGTTTTACACAATTCAGTATAAATCATGTAACAAATATGCTAATGTATTAAGGTGTATGACAAACAAGCAATTGCTTGTGCAAAAACTGCTGATTCCCCCAGCATGCAATCTGTTCTGAAATCGCTGGGCAAGTCGTCCATTGAGAATTGACTTGGTAAGTCTTGAAAAGCAGTAAATGAATATCAGTGGATATGCCTACGCACTTCCCAAGAATTGGTACATTTATTTCCAAACAACTTGTATAATGCAATAATGGCCTACTGTATTTTGAATTAAAATAAATAACCTTCCTGCAAAACCATTGAAACAAACGTATCGTAAAATGGGGTGAATAGGGACGCTGGGACAAATAGGGACAAAATTTGAAACATATTCCTACCTTAGACATTTATCTTAAATTAAATTATATTTCAGTACAGTTACTCTTTGCAAAATTATTAACTGCCAACCTTACGGAAAAACTCTGGTTTTAAAACCACGTACTGGAACATTTGATATAAAATTTTCTCCCTATTCACCCCATTTGACAGTACATCATCATGAAGAAACCACAAAAAAGTTTATTTTCACCTGATCTTTTTGTATGCGCTGTGTCCGTGGTATAACAGTGTGGTGCATGTAGGGATCCCTGTTGATGGTCGCACTCTCCTTGATCTGCTTGCTGTGTCGCACATGCTGTTTCTTAGATTCTCGCCCCCGGCACACTGACATACCGTCACTACGAAAAAATAAAACCACATCAATACTGAATAATCATCTACAAATGTTTTCTTAATTGGGCTTTACATTTTGTGACAACGGAAATGTCATTTTAAACTGTTACACACAACTTTACACACGTACAGGAACTGGGAGAGGAATAGGCCATGACCTATGATACGGAACCATCCCAGCCTGCATTTTCCTAAAGCTATTTCAGGAAACCACGTGAAACCGAAATCAGGACAGCTGAAGCTGGTAATCAAACCCATGTTCTCACGAATGTGAATCCAACATACTAACGTTGTGCCATCCTTGCTTGGTACCTGCTAACGTTGTGCCACCCTTGCTTGGTACCTACCACTGTTGTCAGCACCAAACACAATTCCTCCAAATGGAATTACGACCTTTATTGAGACAACCAACATGTGCAAATTAGTAATAGCTAAATTTCATAACATTAATTTACGTTAATGTTTTTGAATGTTTCTTGCAATGGGACAGAATGACAAACTATATTATTGTGGACATACGCCATTGCAATATTGCAATGACGTACGTCCACAATAATACAGTTTGTCATTAATTTACGTTACATAATAAATACTCATCTCAAACATCTCAGACGGCTGCAAGAATGCTGTAAAAAATTTATTTTGTGTTTCACATTCTTATATTTTGTTTGCCAACTGAGGTATTGTATTCTTTACAGAGAATGTTTTTTTATCCTATAGTACTTCCTCTTTAGTTACAAGCAACCCACAATATTGTCTCAGCAAACCCTGTGGTACAAAAAGTTTTTTTTAAGTGTATATTAATTAATAAGAGAAATAGATACATGTTAAACTGCATACTGCATAGAATGGACAAAAATTTATGCATGTGACATTAAATCTGCTTTACAATGTTAGATTTAATGGAAGTTTTCAATTTAGATGACTTACTGTGATAAATTCTCAGTAACAACTCAGCATCTCAATAAGAACATGGGACAAGAACCACCTGTGGCACATCTGTCTAGGTGTAAAATTACAACCATCTTAAGCAAACTGTTTGATGATCATTAGCCCTGTGGGATCCACACAAACCCTGTATGCCACTACGCTGACCATAAACTAATAGTCACAGATGTGGGGTCTCATCACGACAAACATTTCTGACTGTTTAAAAACTAACTGTTGGTAATTCCTCAGTCTGAATATGAACCCAGGGTCCAAATGATTATGAAAAACTTTATTATGAAAAACTTTGAACTGTGCTTGGGAAAAAATCCATCCATTTTCAAGGCCTTGAAAGTGCTTAAATTTTATTATATTCAAGTCACTGAAAATGTTATTGTAGTTTTGGAATTTCACTATGATACGTCGAAGGAAGAAAGAGGAAAAAAAAACTTCAGTCTAAAACTAAAATTTTCATTGTTTACCATCACCCATTGCTACAAATTTAAAGTTTGAGATCTTGGCTTGTGATAATGTATTGCCAAATACAGAGAAAAGTCGATTATAGGCTGTTCACTATAAACTGAGCACTCAGCTGAGCTTGTAATTGATTAAAAATATGTTTTATTGGACCAATAGATGTTCACTTTTGAGAGAGTTGTAACGTTTACACTGGTTTTTGGTTATATGGAAGTTTTCATATTAAAAATAGTAAAGATGACTGCAAAATGGCCAAAAGAAATCTTTACGCAGTGCTCACTTTATTGCGAACTGCCTATAGTATGTATACCAATATGTAACAAAATGGCTGCTGCCACCGTAGCTATTCTTTGGTTGTTTAAGTCAAATACTTTTTTGGTTGTTGTTTACAAATTGTGACATTCGCATGTCACTATCACCAAGTAAACAAGTTTATTCTGTGTTACTATGTACCAAGAAATAAATTATGAATGTGAAGTGTTTAGTGCCCAAATGTAAGAGACATTTTGAGTAGCATGATTAATGACAACATTAACTCGTCATGCTTCGCAATTTGCCAGTAAATAAGGCACAGGAATACGGTGGTGTTCATCATCTTATGGAAAGTGACAGCAAATCATTGTTAGAGATATCAGGTTTGACAACAGAAATTTATGTGAACCGTTAAATGCAATTTTTTTTGGTAATATTTAAAGCCACATTGTTTGTATACAGTAGTACATTGCCGTGATACTGTGATTTTAGAGTGTTACATCATTGTTGTCATTGGTGTTTGGAAGGGGAAGCAAAATGCGTAATAGGAATTTATGTGCCTGCAAGTAAGTTAATAATAGTTATGTTTCAAGTAAATAATTTTCTTAACGGAACACAAAAGTGGCTTCATTTTATATTTTCACCTATTGATCAATTTCACGTACGATACTTCAGAATTTTACTGTGATCATTGGTAGTTCTGCAGTGTCTGGGTTGTCACATTTTGCACCTTCCTAAAAGTGGCATGAGTGAGTTTCATGTATCAGATAAATTTGTGCTAATAAACTGTCTAGGAAGTGCATTTTTAGTAATTCGTGATTATAGCCTACAAAGAGTACACAAAGACTGGATACGGACATGTACAGAGACAAATAATTGGCCAAATGTTATACTTGTGATAAAGATTTTAGTGTCTCTTCTACAGAAGAACATGTTGAAAACCATATAGAGAATAAAAAAAAACAAAAAAAAAAAAATGTTGAAGATGAAGAAAAATTATTATTCTATAGCATATAACAAATTGTCACTATTTAACTGTTTTGATCAACATTATCTCCTGTGATTTTGTTATTGTTTCTTCTTTAACATTTAAGAAATCCTTGATAAATACTTCAAAAAGTACCATAATTACGCGCATAATTTGCGCCATCGCGTAATTTGTGCACCCTAACTTTTTGCCATCATTTAATGAATTTTAAAAAATCCGCATAACTTGCGCGGCAGGTTTTTCGCACGGCGGGAGATGAAATATGTGCGGCGCGCGCTCAGTGTAATTCAGTTCCGCTGCATTCTCGTCAAAACATGTGCGCTGTCACGCTAGACGTGCCTGGCAAGCGGACGAGGTAGTCACTGTAGATGTACTGGTGAGTCACTGTGCTGTTGCCAGCTCACTGCGCAGTACACAGGTGCCAGTTCTATGAGATGCGCTGCACTACAGCTTGACTAACCATCAAGCGGCACCGGCGAGTGGAATTTTAACGTGGTTTACGCAATGTTAACGGCAAATTAAACCCTAAAGAAATTACCTAATTGGACAAAATGTGAGTAAATACGGGGATGTTTCAGTTCTTTCCCGGCCATAAAATCACTCATAAATTCTTTTTTTTTTAAATTCGCGCATATTTTGCGCACCCCCATTTTTCAGTTAAAATTTTTGGATAAGAATTGCGCAAATTATGCGAGTAAATACGGTACTTGAATTTTTTCCTACCTTGGAGTATGAACCACTGTTAACAGAATAGAACAGAACCCCAAAACATCTCAACTGTTTCATCAGTGTTTCTTTGTGTTGTCTGTCTGTGTTTTCAGCAATTTAAGTATCTGTTAACTTGCTCTGTCTTCATCCATTTTTGTAGCAATTTTTACACAACTAACTTGGTTTTATTTTTCCACTTTATGCATTGCATCGACTTTCTGGATGCAACTAATATACATATTTTGGAATTGTATTTGGCATTTTTGTCCCAATATTGGTTTCAATATAATTTACCCTGGATAGGGCTAGATTCCTTTCCGGGAAAAACACATATAACTAGCATTACATACACACGCACACACGCATGCACACGTGCATGCACACGCACACACATGACATGCGCACGCATGAACACACATGCACGCACAAACACACATGCACGAACACACACACACACGAACACACACATGCACGAACACACACATGCACAAACACACACACATGCACAAACACACACACATGCACAAACACACACACATGCACAAACACACACACATGCACAAACACACACACATGCACAAACACACACACA
>PNEQ01026822.1:0-16757 GCA_003012365.1 Medauroidea extradentata
AAAAAAAAAAAAAAAAAAAAAAAAAAAAAAAAAAAAAAAAAAAAAAAAAAAAAAAAAAAAAAAAAAAAAAAAAAAAAAAAAAAAAAAAAAAAAAAAAAAAAAAAAAAAAAAAAAAAAAAAAAAAAAAAAAAAAAAAAAAAAAAAAAAAAAAAAAAAAAAAAAAAAAAAAAAAAAAAAAAAAAAAAAAAAAGAGAAAACATGCTTAGTTGGCTGTATTCTACACATCCATAAACCAAAACAACAAAACATGAAAGATTCCATAAGAAATTAGTCAACAACAAATAAAGGAAAAAAATAATAAACAACCAAAAATAAAAGTCGAAATACAAAATAATGTGAAAAACTCAGGTCATCACAATTAATACAGCACAGACAATACTGGGACGAAACAATAATGGACACAAGACAGACTAACAAAGACGACGTCACAGAAAACAGACTAGACGACACAACGATGAAGACATAAAAGAACACAGTAGATTTCGAAAGGCTGACTTTTCACGACATTTCGGGAGCAGATGTCAGTTCCCAAAACGTTGTGAAAAGTCTGTCTTTGTTAATCTACCATGTTCTTTTATGTCTTCATCGTTGTGTTGTCTAGTTTGTTGTCTGTGACGTAGTCTTTGTTAGTCTGTCTTGTGTCCATTATTGTTTCGTCCCAGTACTGTCTGTGCTGTCTTAATTGTGATGACCTGAGTTTTACAGATAATTTTGTATTTAGACTTTTATTTTTTGTTGTTTATTATTTTTTTCCTTTATTTGTTGTTGGCTAATTCCTTACGGGATCTTTCATGTTGTGTTGTTTTGGTTTATGGGTGTGTTGACTACAGCCAACTAGGCTTGTTTTCTTTCTTTTTTTTTTTTTTTTTTTTTGTTGTTCCTTTTTCTTAGTCTCATTCTAAGATTTCTGGGACGACATTTATCAGAATCGCGTATGTCCACAATAGTACAGTTTGTCATTCTGTCCCATGGCAAGAAACATTCAAAGACGAAATACAAAGTGTTATAATATAATAAGTACTTTAACGTTCCAAGCATGTTTCTATTTTAACGTCTGAAATATTGATCTTGTACACCCTGTGCCATCTGTTGACTAAAAAAACAACAACAAACTACGTAGTTTGGCTGTCAGCCACTAGTGCCATTCAATATGTGAATGCTTCGATTTCAGTTCCTCATAGCTTCCATAACCTAAATACATAATTTAACATACAGATACACATATATGTTAAGGTATAATTAAAAGCGCAGAGCTATTCTCTCAGTAATATATTCTACTTATTTTGACTCAAACAACCTAACAATTCCACAAAAATCAAATCATGTTGTTTTTAAAGTAATTGTTTGCTGCGAACTTATTTTGTACAAGGGGTGCAAGACCAGTGCTGACAAGTTACCAAATTGAACGGCGCTATATTGCAGCCCATAACATGCAATATCGCATGCCAAAGTTTTTTTGTTTAAAAAAAATTACTACCCCACCCCTGTTACAGTATACAATTTCCTATCTTCAGCAGCAATATGTCGGCTTTCAAATTGGTCATGTAACAAAAGAGCAGCGTAACAGTATAGTTCTTTTATAAAGTAACGTCTTTGATTTTGTATCACTAGCCATTTTTCTTGTGGAGTTACACCGCGATGTAGAAGCAGTGTCCATAGTGTGCAACGTGCATAAGTACTCAAGATTTACGTTGGCTACTGTTGCAACGTCATCAAACTCAGAAATTTGCAGTGTGGTAGCGAAATACAAGGCTTTATACTCAGTCCACTTCCAAATGCGGTGAACACAGAGAAAATAGTTTCTCAACGAAACGAAACTTGCGATGTGTAATGTTCGTACTCATGCCGCTGGCTTACTAAAGGGATTCAAAAAGTGCCAATGACTTCAGAGGTGTGAGACCAATGACGTGACTAAGACAACCAAGTTGGGAAAAGTTAACTGAATACAGTATCATCTTTAGTCATTGTAATACGCATCTCAATTCTGCAACTGATTAATTTAATTATAATACGTACGTTACAAAACTGTAATGAACTCGTATAAATCTTCATTTCAGTGCTGATTTCTAAGTTGTAGCTAAAGTAGTACAAATGAAGTTGATGTAATATGTTACTGTTTTGAATTTTAAATTTCTATAAACTAAATATACATTTACATTTTTCATCTTTAAAAATAGTGTTGCAATCATATCCAGTTTTGACAACTTTCATTTAGTTTAAAACTAAACAAAATTTATTTCTTGTTTTTGTTTCAGTCTCGCCAAACTTTAAAAATATTTTTTCGATTTCCTTTTGTTATGGAAAAGTCACATTTGCCCAGTTGGTTGTAGCAACACCAGCTGACATGCCAACAAATGAAAATTAAATATGTATATACTATCTATTAAATTGTTGTCTTAAGCATATTTAAATGTTCTGGCACAAAAATGTTTAACCACAAATAAAGTTGATGGTGACTGTCACAGGACTATACTAATCACTTCCCATTAACTGAAGACTAGCGAAAAATATTTTAATATTATTAATTTGTTTGCATTATCAGTAGCAGTACACTACAAAAAAGTAATGCACAGCTGTAGAAAAATCCTACACTTTAATGTCACCTATAATACTTAAACCCTAAATATAATTCATTGAATTTTATAGATTCATCAATGTTCAAACTGCACTATCAGACAAAATTTATTTATTTTTTATTACAAACAAAATAGACACTGTTTTTAGGATAACTATACAGCAGTTTATTGTATGTCGCAGTGAAAAGATTTAGCTATCCGTTTTGTCATTTGAAAATAATTTTTGTGACTTGCAACATGTCAACATAGCTGCCACAAAGCAAGCAGTTAGTACTTACATAAAAATAAAGCAGACATAGGAATTTTCATTTTTTAAAAGCAGCCAAAAGTGTTCAGCAGAGGTCATAAATTTGGAGGAATTATCTCTATAAGGTATACTGCATGGACACAAATATTGCATGACAAAATGTCATCAGTTACACTGACTTATAACATTATTGTTTATCGTACAAAATGAATGCCGAACTGTGGAACCAAATTAAAAAAATGCTGGTACCAAATACTACATCACAGTTACCGGTAACTTGAAGCAAATTATTTTCTTTTCAGAGATACAAAACATTTACTCTACATGTATAAATTATAACACGTAATATTTGTATCAGGCACTTCAGGAATGGATACAACAATTCTGCAGAAGAAGAGCTAGTAACAGACATACTCGACTGGGATGGAAATGCACTCCGCAAGTCAATTGGCCGGACCTTTGGCAGGAAGCCATTCTGGATAGGTGAGTGGCAAATGCCATTGCAAGGGCAAAGGTATTACAGTAATGCACGGATCACAGTAACAGAAAATTTTTTTGAGTTAAATGAAAATCTGTTGCGGTAATTTCAACCAAAATGCATGACATTAGCAACATGTTAGCTCACAAAGTTGGCAAAAATTTATTTTATTCTGACGTCTAGCTACCTGTGTTTTCATTTAACGAAAGTGAAAGTTCAGATATTTTTTTGCTTACTCAATTACTGCTTGCTCTCAATGTATATATAATTCAAAGAAAGAAGTTAATAGTGTTTGAAACTTAAAAATTTTACAGTCAAACTAAACATACAGTTCCATTTTCTGGAATTAAAAACAAGGACTCACATTTATTTTCACTTTTGTTAAGGGAGAAACTGCTTAAAAGAATTATTTGTTATTGCATCAGTGCCATTTAACTTCTCATTTTATTTTATTTATTTATTTTTTCACTACATTATAAAAAATTCATATCACACAACCGTACTATGTTCCCTTACAAATATTGCAGCGGAGTCGGAGGGCAGTGACTCACATGGAAAGTTCAAGGATGCGTTAGTGTGGTGCCAGAGACTAGGAGCCGCGGCACAGCTCGGAGCGGACGTCATCATGAAGAAGCTGAGTGTCTCCATCATGTCACAACCATCACCGGTGAGACTTCACACACTGATACAGGCTGTTCATGGTTATGTTATCACTTCCGAAAAGCATTAAACAACAAGAAATATACGTTAGGAAACATCTGACAGCAATATGGCTTATTATGTTTATTAGTCACATGTCAATGTTTGTAACAAGTGGTGGAAAAATATAAATTGAGTTGAAGGTAACAGTTTATCAGTCTTAAAAAAGTGATTACTTTACTGTAGCATCCTACAGAGGGTTGGTACTCACTCTCCTTTCATCAAGTGGTAACTGTTGTAAGCATGCCAGTGAACTACATTCGAAAGGCCAACCAACATTATTACTGTGTATTCACAACAGCCAATAAGTTTTACAAAATGTTGGTTAGTTAGGTATGACTTCCTTATCTGATCCCCGGATATATTTTATTGTAATGCATTCAAAACTTTAAATTAAAAAGACATGTATTAAGAAAAATGTTAATGTTAAACACGTACGTAATTAATTGTACCACATTAGTATGTCTATACATATAAAAATAAAAACTAACAGTGATAACGTGATTTACAAATTCTTTCATGAACAGTTACTGTCAGTTACAATAGCAAAGAACTGTAAAATGTAATCTGTTCACTTTGCTGAATATACTGGTCATGTTATACTAGGCACTTAAAGATTTTCTGTACAGAGAAGCAAGATTTCAGAACTACAGGTACTAAAAAATACAGCTGTGACTCAGTCACATTAAAAATCTGTACAAGAAATTATTTTTCACGCACAGTGGAAAAATAATTACTTTTTATCTTGAGTACAAGTTACAAGAAAATATAACTCTTCCTAAGTTATGACATTTGCTAAGAAAAAAATTTACATGCCTTAAAGGCCTAAGAGCTAATCTCTCCTATGTCTTCCACTTTTTTTTCCCTCTCTTGCATTTTTTTTATTCATGATTCAATTCCAGTGTATAATTTTCTCTTTCCCACTTTATTCTCCTTACTTTCAGAATCTTTTCTCTTCTTTTGCTCTATCATGCTTTCTCTTTTACTCTCACTGTTTTGTGCAAGTTCTAACCCACAATAGATCATTTTACAGAGAGACAAATGTAACAGAGTTTCAGAAGTTAAGTACGTTCAGCTCAAAAAATATAGTGATAGCAAAACATTAATACTATGCTTTTATAACATGCTTAACAGAGTTTCAAAAGTTAAGTATGTTCAGCTCACAAAATATAGTGAAAGCAAAACAATAATAGTGCTATGCTTTTATAACATGCTTAACAGAGTTTCAGAAGAAAAGTATGTTCAGCTCATAAAATATTGTGGAAGCAAAACACTAATACATACTATGCTTATATAACATGCTTAACAGAGTTTCAGAAGTTAAGTATGTTCAGCTCAAAAAATTTAGTGAAAGCAATACACTAATACCATGCTTTTATAACATATTTAAGATGTAGTACTTCTGAAATTGTGTAATGTTTTTCTCTCTCCTGTAAAACTGTTCTGTTGTGGGATAGGACGTACATACATTGCCATTTCATAGAAAATATGTAATTGTGTACGCGCACTAAACTGCATTTCTCAGGGCTATTTCTTGAAACAAATTAAAAGTTTTGTGCATAATTAATGATATTAGAGACAGAATCAGTTTTTTGTAGCAATCTGTGTAACATAATGTCCAGTATCTATGATAATTTCTGTAACTATTTTACAGTAAACCAATATGTGCACAAACATGACATAATGATTTATGCAGTTTTAAGAAAAACAATTAAATTAATGCGAGGGAAACACAAAACAGCACCTGCTTACAATGTCGGTTGGTGATGACTACTGTAGTTTTCGCAGCCATAAGCTTGCCAGCATAACAATTATGGTGACACGTCCCTCCTTGTGTAGCAAATAATATGTACAGCATGTACATAGAAAGATGTACAGAGTAGTCGAGGTTTGAGGGATCCTGTAACAGAAAAAAAAAATCAACCAAATGCACACGTCTGGTGATCAGTCACAGACACATTAACAATGTGATTAGCCAGGGATATGTTACATTTACTGAAAAGAGGAAAACAATAGTGTTCATAATGTATTTAAACGAATACTAATGGCAACGAGAACGGAAGTCCTTCCGTAAACTCAATTCCCTTTTGTTCTGTACACAAGAGGTTTATTAGACGCTTTACAGTAAAGTTAACACTTATTAAGGCCTCCCAAAAAGACAAACCTATAATTAAACATATTTTATTGTGACCTCAGACGTTAACTTAAGAGACATATTGAACCGTATACTCTGTGTTTGTTGGTTACATGTCACTGTCTACGTACACACGTGGTGTAGAGATAGGCATCGACTAAAACAAAAAAAAAGTTAGGATATTAAAATGTGCTTTCTTTTCAGCTACAGTGTAAGCTACCAACTACCATTTCAGAAAGGTATTTGTTGAATCCATAACTTCTAAACCATACAGATGTCAACTATATAACTACGTTCCGTTTATAAACCTTAGTTATTATTTTTCCTACAGGAAGTAAGGTTCTCTAATAGAAACATTTTTAAAAACACTAAACATGAAGGAGAAAATATAACTGAACACAAAGCATGGAGGAACAGTGGTGTAGGCATAATTTAAGTTTGTCTGGACTCAACCATCATCTTCAGTGATGTCTTAATTCAGTACTGTACTCACTTATTTGTGAAAAAATAGCAGACAACATAAAATTAAAGACTTCTATAGAATTTTTTTCCTCCAAAAATACATTTTTTAATATATGTGTTAGTGAGTTCTATGACAGTTTTACTCAATATACTTTGATCAAAAGTAGTTACCTAATACTTTGTCTTTACTAGTAGCTCACTACTACAAAACACAGAGAAACTAAACGCACAATTTTTTTTGAAAATTACTGTATTTTGTAAAAAAAAATATCAACTTTTGAAGTGTGCTAATTTTTCCTGAAATTATAGAAAATTATGTAATATTTCAAACATATTTTATTCTTAATTTGTGCCACTTCAAAGGGGGCCTCTGATCCCCAGGGACACTTCCTCCCCTTTTTCTGGCTACGGGAGAGAGTAGTGTATCCCACACAGCGACTGAACCAGGATGTGTTCTCTGTTTGCAGGAGTACTGGGTGTCTGTGCTGTACAAGATGTTGGTAGGGCAAGCCGTGCTTGACACCAGGATGACCCAAGGGAACCGCACACACTTGCGAGTGTACGCCCACTGTGCAGCAGCCAGTGGCACCTCCGCCTCTCACTACGAGAAGGGCGCAGTGGTGGCATTCAGCGTCAACCTCATGGATGTGGAAGCTACGCTCACGCTGAAGGCGCCATCCTGGGGTCGTGCCTCAGGGGAGGAGGAAGTACACCAGTACTTGCTGACCTCGCCGGGGAACAACTTGGAGTCAGGGTTAGTACAGAGTTGTGTCAGTGCCTGCCTGTTCATATAGTAACAAACATGACCCACATATAGAAATCTATAAATTCACATTCTTATTTGGTGTAACAGCTCGACTTCGATGCTCTGCACACATCCAAGGGCAGTCTGTAATTATTTTGGCTAAGGATTTTGGTGTGATGTCATTTACACAAGATTGTTCAGTCAAGATATTTTTCAATATATCACTAACCCTTGTAGTTATTGGCCAGCACGTTCTCTGCAGAAGGTCACAACACTGTTAGTAAAACAGATGTCTATTAAGAGTAAAACAGATTGAAGTTGAGACTGCTGCCAGGAAATAACACAAGTTTTACTGATACCTAGCATTAGGTAGTTGAACATTTAGTGGTACATACTGCGTAATTCGCAGTTACACACAATGTCCCCGTGCCATCTTCTTCATGGGAAGATGTTAACTGCCGGTCAATATACCTGGCCTACCAGGCAAAGTTTTGTCGTAATTGTTCCTTTCCATTTCCACATCACAAAATCAATCCTTGACTGTCGATGTGGGCAACAAGGGTGGAAATGGCACTGAACGATTGCTTACTAGTGTGGCAAACAATAACTTCACCACATTCAAAGTCATCAAACTCGTTTGCTCTATCCAGTTTGCTGGTATCACATTGAACTGGCTAATATTTACACCTCTGCTGTATTACTGCTTGTTGGTGCGACAGGTGGGAGGAAGGTATCTTAAAACATACTTCTTATTGTTACATTTAAATGCAACATTTTGCAGAAGCTATGAGAAAACAGACCTTTTCACTCAGAATATAAATTATGATAAAATAAAATTTACTACTCTCTTCAATTTTCAGTGAGTAATGGATGTTGCTTCCCAAGAAGTATCTGCAATCTCTGCATTTTCAAATGCTGGCAAAATGTTATACAGGGTCCTGCACATAAGGAGGGTTTTAAACAGATGAATGAACCTAACCATAATCTTGCAAGTAATGCACAGTAATATACCAAGATAATTTTTTTTTAAATTTATATAAATTATGTCTAGGATAATTGTTTTAATATTACATGAAAGTGTGAATTTAATCAAACTTTACTGCAAATTACATTTACTGTAAAACAGACCCTAACAAATTACACTTTATTTTACAAGTAAACCATATTCCATTTTGTAATTCTGTGTATGGGCTGTCTCCACATACTACCCAAGCTCACAACCCTCCCTGCACAGTTGCAGCCACTTTATTTGGCCGTGCACCTACCCCCCTCCACATTATTTAAAGTGGACTTCCTTTGTTTTAGTTTGTTCTTCATAGTTCACTGGGTGGTCAGGATTGGGTTTGTGCTTTGGGAAGATTATACAACAACTTTAATGATGAAAACACACCAAGTGATGAAAAAAAAACCAACAATAAAATAATTTAATTAACATTCAGATATGAAAAAAAAAACAACGGGACATTCAATAATCAAATACATATTTTGTTAGTTAGTCTCCGCGTACTAAATATTTATCTGAAACCTTATTAATTATCTTGTACTCTTACAGCACATCTCACTACATCTAGCTGTGCCTGTTAAAGGGGAAGGTCAGCTGTCAACTAAAATTTATTAATATGTATTTTAGGAACAAAATGTATTGAGTTTCATCATTAAAATTCTGGCCACATTAAGCACAGAGTAAACCTTTTTTTAAGTTACTGTATTAATGGAATGCATGCATTAGTCTACACTGTAGAAACATCTGGAGTAGAATATTGATTATTCTTGGCGATTTCAGATGCTGTAGCAGTTCTATGATACTTTTGCCCGAGACTCAGAAATTCTGTCAGTACATTTTATGCTCAAACAAATTTTAATTTTCAGAAATGAAACAGAAAAAAAGAATTATGATAAAAACTTAGGACCACAAATCTATTCTTTCTGACCACCCTTAGAATAATTTTGATGGAATTCTTAGTAAAAGGTTCTTTGCCAATAGTAAAAGTGAATTAATATTGCATGAAATACAAACATTTGTACACATTTTGATTTTTTGTGCAGGGAAGTTCTGCTCAATCACCAGCTGTTGAAGCTGAACCCTGACGGGAGTTTGCCGATCATCATGCCCACAATACACCACACCGAGCAGTCAATCGCTGTTAGCGTGCCACCAAGATCAATTGGATTCTGGGTGATTCCAAATGCAAAGGTGAGACCTTGTGTAACTTCAACAACTGGAAAAAAGCTAGACTTTGAGGACCTAACTGCAGATCACCACTTGAAAATGAACTGGGAGCATCCTGAGATAAACACAGACTATTTTAACAGTGATGTGGGAGCACTAAGAAGACTACGAAGAAAACACGGAGCACGGCCTAAATTAAGTTCGCTGAACAGCAGGAGAAGAGGAAACAAGGACAAGAAAAGTTCTGAAGCAGCACAAGATGACAAAACAAGGAGTAAGCCAGGTAGAGCTGGGAGAACCAAGAGGTACACACCAATAGAAAGTGGGCCATATAAAATTCCGGGCCTGAGTGTTGAGTTGTTCAACCCAAGCAAATTTGCTACATTCAAAAGAAAAAAGAATATCTTTAACCTAGGCAGCACCAAGCTCCCTACATCTAGACGAAGGTGGAGAAGTTTCGAGTCAGATGACGGCATCACCGTCAATACTAACGTCCGGGCCTCTCTTGCCAGCCCCGAGGAGTATGACAGCATACAAGAGGACCACAGACATTTCTCCAAACTCCGCAAAAGGGCTTATGGCACAGAATTTGCACACTCTAATATGTTTTCCAAGACAGACAAACGTTCAGAAAAAGGTGACAGTAATGAAGATTATGTATTTGATAATGAAGGCGAAAAATTTCTTGACTATGATGCACAAGATAATTTTGATGTAGACAGTGGCTTGGAAGAGGATGATGAAATAAACTATTTTCAACCCGGCGAATTTTTTGAAAATTTAAAATCGCTGCCACCCAGGCAAACCAACAACCACGAGAATTTTGGTGAGTTATGGGAAGTTGAAAGTTTTGCAAACGGAAATGAACACGCATCAGAATATCCAAAGCCAGACAAAATAATTACTGAAATTATTTCGGTGCCTCATATGCATACAAATACTCCTCACAGTTTATATGAAAATACACTCAAGACCCCTTCAACCACATTCACAGAGAAAACCACAAGGCCACACATTACTAACAGCAATGTACAGACTGTAAATAGGCTAACTAACAACCACGCATCACCTCAGTACACAACAAAAAATAACGATCATGAGTTCTTACTGTACAGTACTGGAGAAAAAACAGTGCATAGACCCTGGCTGCATAAAGGAGATTCTAGAGAGATCCTAAGTCACTTTGAGCATGATGACCAAGGAGGTAGAAAAAATGCATTAAATTTAAAAGATGAAGTGAGCCAGGGACTCGTAATAAACATGGATACCGATGGTGACTACACATATACACATTTCAGTGTCTCGGAAAAACCAAATGAAACTTTAAGTAAACAAATGCACACAAATGAAAACCAGGTATTACTGAATGAACGTAAATTACTACTAAATATAAGAAATGAACACAGTGGTACCTTGAAAACAGGTACTAACTTCCACAAGGAAATTGGTGAAGAAATACCGAACACTTCAGAGAAATCAATCACAGACGTGACAATGGCAAGAAATAGTGAGGAGAGTGGCCCGTACACACTGAAACGACAAAACAAAATAAACAAAATGATAGCTGACCAAGCCATGTACAACCGTGAAAATGAAAACCAAAGGCGCACAACATTTCGAGCAGGTTACAATAATTTCAATGCCACTTCCGGGAGGTACCACACAATGGCACCAGATACGAAAAACATTCTACAAAGCAACAAAGGCACAAACTCCACAGATGCAGCAGATAAACAACTTGAGAACAAATCATTCATAAATGACGACTCCCTTGAAATAATGGAAGAAAAAAGAAGATTGCCAAGAGATGTATCAGTATATTATAAGCACTTGCCCAGCACACAATTTTTAAATGGAGTTGGTGTTGGAAATGCCAAAACTTTGGTAATTGGGTCTGAAAATCTAAGAAAATATTTGTATGATTATCAGGATTATGACAGCGACAGTGAAACATCTTCAGAGGAAATCATTTTTGCCAGGTTACATCCCAATAGTAAAACAATCCCTGAAATCCTCGCTAGAGTTAAGGCTGACGAAGCCAGACAACCTACAATTGAAAATAAGTTCAGGCCAACTTTTCAAACTGAGCCTCTGTATTACAACCACTACAGAGTTAGTGGTGGCCAGTCAAAACCTAAGGTTAAACGAGATGAAACAAAACAATTACAGGGGGAAAATTTTAGGCAGCTTGAGAGTCCTGACAGAAAATTTTTACCTTTAGATGCAAGGGATTACACTGACAAATCACAACATCTGAGAGATGTTTACAGCTCAAGCATTGTAAATGATGACAAAACAGAGATAAAATTACCCAGAGACAATGTAAAACATTTACCAGCAGAGGAAATACAAGAAATCATACCAAAAGGAGGTACTCAGTCTTCTCAGACATATGAGAAAACAAAATCTGAACTTGCTAAGGAGACAAGCTTAAAAGAAAATCTTTACACTGTGGAAACTTCTGAAGACGAAATGGCACCTGAACCAAAGGCAACTGAAGTACAATCAGCTAATGGTTTGACATCACTGGGGACAGAGAATACCAAAGCACAGGAAGAAAACACCAGAAAGACACTCAAAACAGAATATAGAAACTTGAATACAATAAAATCAGGCAAGGAAGAAGCCCAGACTAACTATCCTGAAATGACAACAGAGTTATGTGATGAAATCACAAACATATATGACTCTGAGATCAAAGAAAGTAAGTCACTAAGTTCATTAAACAAACTCAATGAAAATGATGACCACATAATAACTAGTACCAATTCCATATTGAGCAGTGAACCCAAAACACTACCAACAGATGAGGCATTAAATACAGATAAATTGAACATAGCAACAGAATACCCTACCCAAGCAGATAATTTAGACCCAATTTCTTCTCAAAGCACAGAGAATTTCAAAATGAGCAAGAAGAGAGAGAATACAAATGAAAATGCATATAACCGTATAAAGCTGCCAATTCCCAAAGAAAATACTCACAGCAAAGAGAAAGTGATAGACAAACACACATCCAGTGCCATTGTTTCTGCTGTAGCTTATGAAGAAAAACCATCTCAAACTATCACAACTGACAAGGAAGGGAGTGAGATGAATACTAATGAAGGTAATACTGATGGTCAGTCTTTATCAAGCACACAACACAGTGAGACAAGCAATGCAGCACAACTGGATGCTGACAGTAGCCCCAAATCTTTAGAAGAAACTACAGACTCTCTACAAGAAAAACGTTCATATGCCACAGCAATCCAAAATTATTCCAGTGGAACCGATGATACCATAAAGCAATCAAAAATTTCTGCCGAGACCCGTCCAAGTTCAAATGAAAAAATTACAGAAGAAAATAGTTCTACTGGTTCCGGGGAAAAAGATTCAGCTGTAATAAAAGATAAGCCAAACAAAACTGACGTTTCAGATGAGAAGCAGGACAGCACTGATAATCTTGCACAAAAACGAAAGCTTACAAGAAACGCTGATGTAGTTCCTACAGATACACATGTAACTCATGAAGATGAAACTACAGCAGTTATAGACACACGTTCAGTCTCAGATGACACTGCTGGAAATGCTAAAAGTGTGGAAAAAGAAAATGATTCAAGTACACCTCATGATGCAGTCGAAGAAAACAACACACAACTGGACACCTCACAAAATGATACAGATGCTAAAACATATGCAGTTAAATCTGAAATGCAGAATAGTTTGCACAGAGAAGATGCAGGAATCAAAGAGACTTCGGAAACACAAAAAAGAAACTCGGGAAACGAGAATGATAAGGAAGACGAAAAGAAAGACAACATGAAGTCCAGCAGATTCATCAGAATGCAAGGTGAGACACCAACAAGATTTCAATTGCCAACAGTATCACCTGTGAGGGTTCTGCCCGACATCACAAAGAGACGCGAAGAAAGAATTAAAGTTTTAAATGAACGACGTGCAAGGCTTAGAGCCAGACTTTTAGCGAGACCAGGAGCTGGCGAAAATGAACGAGGAAATGCAAGTAACAGAAGAAAGTTACGGGAAGTTCTTGGGCAATATGATGAAGTGAATGACTCTTCAGACGTTAAAGAAAACAATTCTTCTCCTAATTTACTCAATATGGACAACACACAGGCAGAAATTTTTAACCCACCAATCAGTACTGAATCGTTTATTGAGCATTATCTACTGCAACAGCAACAGCCAATACTACCAATGACAGAAGAAATGAAAAGCGACAGAATGTTACCCAGCAAAAATGATGATGACCTGAGCACTGCAGATACTGAATATAATAAGAAGGTTGAGAATGTGGAAGGCAGTGCATCAAAAAACGTAGTTAAAAATTCTTATCATGGCCGAAATCAACTGCATCCTGGGTATTATTACCAAGCTCCTATAAAAGCATATACATCCTTCATAATAAACAACATTAGAGGGACACGCAGTGCAGATCCTGGTACAGAATGGTATAAAGTCATTTCCCCACGAACAGTTGACCGACTTGACAGGGGAAACAACTTCAACTTGTACACAGCTTCACACCAGGAAACAACGAAAAATGATGAAACAAAGCAGCGTTTAGCAAGAGACACACTACCGTTACAGCCAAACTTATATCAGTACTCATACAAGTATCCTCGAAGAGAAGGATTACGTTCATTTTCAAATATGGAAACTGGTGATGGTTATGATTATCCCAATGTTTATGGTTATGACAAATTGGGTGTCCCAAAAATGAGTCTAGACTACAATGCACATCCTCACGACCTGGCTATAGACGACTCTGAGGAAGAAACAGTTCACAGACCTGGTCGAAATGCTTACTTCACGGACGATCAACAGTGGCCAGAGAGCGACAACTACGAAAACCTAGGCGGAAACCAACTGCTGCCATTTATGGTAGAAATAAATGATCCTGACATTTATGAAGAGGACAGTATTTACAACCCAGATCTCACTGACGACATATTCGAAACATCTTTTCCTGATTACAAAGGATATCACAACGTAGCTGATCAGCATGAAGTAGACCAAACCTGGGAAGAATTTTTGCATACTCTCGATGAAATTGAACTTGAAGCAGAGCATGAAATGGAACTGGAAAATCTAGAGAAAGATGCCAACTCAAATGATGACACAAAAGTGACCAACACAAATCCTCCACAATTTAATGGAGAAACCAAGAAAAATTTAATTCCTGACAATCATAGTATTCCATCTCGATTCAAACGTTCAGTTGACTTGGATGAT
Organism: Medauroidea extradentata; assembly: GCA_003012365.1. Classification (NCBI taxonomy): domain Eukaryota; kingdom Metazoa; phylum Arthropoda; class Insecta; order Phasmatodea; family Phasmatidae; genus Medauroidea; species Medauroidea extradentata. The sequence continues at coordinate 14,747 of PNEQ01026822.1, forward strand.
TCAAATGAAATTCATTCAAAAGCTTTTGACCACAAAATTAAAAATGGCGAAAAACATGAGGAAAATGATACCACAGAGAATCACTTACTAAGCCAACACTACAAAACTAAAACCACGAACCCTACTTTGTATAGAATTAAAAACAATAATATCCACAGGCTACTACTCAACCCTGAAAAGTCATTGAAAGGAGATGAACCGGACATAAATACTATACACAATCATGAGCACAAAAGTTCCGCAGGTAACTGGCCAAAGTATTCACGAGATAAGAATAGAGTATACAGAGAAAACTTTCAGAAAACTGTCAATCGAATTAAGTCCGCAGCTGCAAATCACAGATACAGTTTCTCTGACAGTAGCTCTGCCCACAGCAGTGAAGAAACAGAAGGTTCCAAAGAGATGCCAAACAAAGAGACCACAGAGGAGGTGATGCGGGTGGTTTTCTACGCATATCCTGTTGAAGAGAGCACAGATATAACAGCAACACAAATAAATGATCGAAATAGTAAGTTACCAGAGACAGAATCAGATCTGGAAACACCTCCATCACAAGAGGTTCAGCGCCATGACGAATCTCACAAGTCTCTTCTAACTGACCATGATAACGACTCTATCCAGTTTTTTGATGAAGAAAGCGAAGAATCCAGTAAAACTGCCACAAGAAAACAAGCAAGAAGTCAGCCTGAATCAACTGACATTAACTTTGCAAGTATTATTTTCCAAGCTTTAGGCGCAATTATTAAATTTTTTAAAGACTGTAACCTTTTATAGTGTAGTGGAACATGAACATGACAGTAAATATACATACGGTAATTCATGAATACATCTTAAGAAGATTTTTCTAAAGAGATGTTGAGGCAAATTGTTTTACATTGCAGTAACTAAATCTCAGCACACTAAAATCGGTGTTGTTTGTTAAAAAATATATTGTGAACCTAAGCATGTAACATAGAATACACATTCCAGGTTTATATTCTTGTAACCATGATATTAAGTGACATTCCAACATGGAACTGAAAAATGTAAATACTTGAAACAGATGATATTTTAAAGTACTCAATATATGTGTAAGTTAGTATAGGTTAAAAAAGGTGTTTTTATTGAATGTGATATTTATTTAAACTTCTGTTAACATGTTTACTAGATAAGTTGAATTATTTTATATTTATGAAATGTAATTTCACTTGTAAATACTGATTTAGCATTGTAGGTCACCATTATAGTTAAGTATTTCTGATAATGTAACAATGCCTTTTTGTATCAAATATTTACATGGAGGTGTTTTTCCATCATCTTTAAACTTAAAAATTATTATTTTGTTCAAGAAAAATGAGCATTATTGTAAAATTACATACTCTGTGTAATTTTACATTGTCAGAAGAATCAGATACAACACATATTATGATATTATAAATACATACATATATATGCATCAATGAAACATAGTTAGCTTGATAACAAATTTCTTGTAAGTGACTGAATGTTCATAAATAATAAATAGGTCTGAAAGTTTATGTTAAAAATGTACATGTGCAGATTTCCAAGCCAACACAGTGTGTCCAAAAGTATTTAATAAAATGTAATACAAAATTTTTTTACTTGTGTACCTGTCATTAAGCTGAAAAATTACGAACGACTGTACTTTACCATAAGCAAATTTATTTAATGCAGTAAACCAAAAAGTACCATAAAATTCCTGCCTTTTTGTGTGTAATGTGAAGTTAAACCATTCCATAAGTAATTATAATGATCTACGACAATTGTGATTTTGAAACATACGAAGGTTTAAAATCTATATAAAAGATTATGGTATAAATGTGTTGAAAATTTATTCACACTGAGAAGACCAACATTTACAGTATATGTATGCAATTTACACATGAAATATTTAATCATGTCAATAGGCTGCTATGTACAATGCTAAATTTCTTTGCAAAAAATTGTTCTCAATAGGCAATTATGTGATCTGCGAGTTTCACAAACATGTATTAATTATGTAGCATTTACT
>PNEQ01026823.1:0-16758 GCA_003012365.1 Medauroidea extradentata
GCAGCAGAAAGCGACGCAACCGAGTCGATTATCGTTGGCAGACGCCGCTAACTCTTTGCACCACAGAGGTAGTTTAAAATTTCACCGACAGATGGCAACAGAGTTAGGTTTTCGCCGCTTGGAAGCGAATTGCGTCATTCAGTCTGTTTGTCCGTTATGTAATGAATATCGGTTTCTGATAAACACATATAAAAGTATTAGAAGTGACTGTTCATGAATATCATTGATAAATTATGTGAAGTCATTAGTAATGTAAGTTATGTTTTATGATCGCCAGCCTGAGTATCTGGAAATAGAAACAGTATTTTTTCCCCTGTTTCACACATTAAGAAAATAGGTTATTTATTGTTTCTCTTCACGTGCGTCGTCGTCGTTCATTGCAGTACGCTGAACGGAACTTGAATTCTTTGAGTTGCGTGTGTTGTGTGTGTTTTTAGTGGCGGTTTTAATTTAAAAGTTCGAATATACTGTGCATGCATTTACGAGATTCGTAAGGGTAATAGCGCCGTTAGAGTAGATGCACAGAAACCAGTGTTTTAAGATGTTTACTCGCAGGTATTTATAACTAAGATTATTACTGAGTATAGCTCATATTCAACACCCGTGCATTTAATGAGTACATAGTGTAGCTAAAATTTATCGGAGCACTGTAACATAAATGTAAACATTGTACAAGACTATGTAAATAAAAGCACGTGGCAATGTTGATGTTTACATGTAGCGGAAAGATATAAACTGGCAGAAAATAGAAATTAATCAGGGCTTTTTTGAGTGTTCACTTTATTCCGAATCACCTATATGAATACTTGATTGGGTTTGACGTACTTGGTGGTAGTATGTTTATGTTATAGTACATGTAAAGAATGAATTATGTAGTTTAGCATAAGATTTTTTTGTACAATTTTCTATCAGAGTTGAATTCATTTCTTTGTTTTAGTGTAAATTTGTCGTCATTCCAACCATGTTGCTACTGCTGTTCATCGGTTTCATGGTCACCACTATTGTGTGTTCCAACCTTACAGTAACCCCTTTTAATTCTGGTGTGGTTTTCGAAAAAGAGGACGACTTATTATTTTCTGACATCTACGCAATTGCTCTGGACTTTAATCTGTTGGAATTGCAAGATGAGTGTTTAGCTTTAGACACTATACTAAAGCCTGTTGTGTCAGCCCATGAAAAAGATTCACACACACTGACTAACACTTCATTTGATCAAAGTTTTGATTTGACGTTCCAACAACTTGAGGAAAATTTTTTGGCTTTTAAGAATGTAGCCTCTACTTTAATATCCTTGTTATTTAATTTTTTTAAATTTATTTTCAGTTTCAGCATTTTTTAAAAATACGAATAATTTTTTTTCTTTATTTTTATGAGCATGACATTGTAGCCTGCAATGTCCTTATCCACTGTGATTGTTTTTAGTTTGGTATATCAGTTGATTTTAGTGTAGTTCTAAAAACCGAAACATGCAAAATATGATTTTAACAAGTCACTATGCGAAAACTATGAGAGATAAAAAAATTTCATAAGAATCAAATTTAGTCAAATTTTGTGTCTAAATTAAGAAAAAACTATCTGGTACAAATAAGAAATAAAAAATGGTGATGTAAATTGCGGTGACCACACCCTAAACAGAGCAATGTCCCCAAACATAGTGTTTTAAGACCTTTCACATTACACAGCCAGGAAAGCATCGAATTGAAAAAAATACGCCTAGGAACTTAATGTGACATGAGACAAGTAATAAATTTACGTACAACGATACTTGGGGAGAGAGGAAAATACCACATGTGAGGCAAAAGTGAACAACCTGTGTATTTTCTGCAAATAAGTGGAAACCGCGGCTGTCTGCTCAATTCGCAAGGCGTTGGGACAGCCAGCTGGATCTGACACTCCACAGCACACAGGATGGATGAACGACAATATAGCACAGTGATTCGCATACAGTGCACAACGCACAGGGGGCCGGACAACACATATAGTACTGTTTGTAGCAATAGCGAACATGTAACATTAAAAATGCAAATATGTCACGCCATTTCGAACATAAAAATGTGTACAATACATAAAATTACTGATAAATCGCGGGGTAAGAATTACAAAGTTCTATTGGACTTTTTTTTCAAAATTGAGTTTTTTATATTATAGACTATACGGCAGCTAGGTCTATTAGTTCTGTGAGCATCATTTCGTTATTGCCCATAGTTTTTTATAATCATAAGTTTACAAAGTTCTAATTGCAATTTTTTTTTATCCATGAGATGACAAGATTCTATTTTAGTTCTTCACACAATACCGTACACTGTAAAAATTTGTCATTGTAATGTAGCAGTTCTTGCTGTATTATATCTTGCTACCCTACTAGAGAACTTACTAGTGTTTATTTTACGAGCGATTATCGTGTATAAGCTTACAACCACAGGCATATTACACAATGCATATGAGGCTGTGTAGTGTTACCTGACTTAACAACATTCAACAGCAAGCCCTCCATCCTGAAACGTTATTCACAGCACACTTCTAGCTACTTGACTAATAAAGATGTAACGTATATAGGTTTGCATGAATTTAATGATACATTTCTAGATGATTTAGTGGGAAAAATCAATTGAAGACATTCAGACCTCAGAATAAGGAAGGAAAAAATTGAAATATTTGTGTAAAACAACAAATCTTATGATGTTGAAAAAGGTCAAATTTAAATAACATCGGTATTTTTTGCCATTAACTGCCAGCCAGATATTCTTACGCGAATGATTAGAATTTAGAGTCTTTAACCTTGATAGATATATTAAAATAAACACGTTAAATAATTACAGACGGTAGAGCAAACTGAATGAGTCTATTTAAATCAAGTTAGACGTAGGACATAAGTTCATAAACTAAAGCCAGGAACATTTAGTAACATGGAGGAGTTTAGCGTCTATCCGGCAAACCATATGACGCCATATATATATATATATATATATATATATATATATATATATATATATATATATATATATATATAAGACGGCTTCACTTATTTCTGAACTGCTGAAATCCCACTGTGGTTGTAACTGAAGACAGACCTCGGGCACACCTCGTAGAGTTGCTCCTTTCCTTCTGATGTCTTCCCTTAGGCCCTTGTACCCATACGGCTATAGTCCATTAGCACACGATATCTAATCGCGGAAGACTAATTAATATAACTTCACGGTAGTCCCGAGTCCATGCCTTCTTGCTATTTTCTTAACTACGTCTTCACCACAGTGGCGACCTGAACTGACATCTCGACTCGACTTAATTAATTAAGGTAAAACCTAGAGCCAGCAACGACCTTTTTACTGCCACTCTCCTCATAGTCCCTTGTAATAATCATAAGAATATGTCCGAAGACGTCAAAAACAAATCATTGTTTTCAGAAGTGTTGTATCCACCAGCTAATCTGCACTCGGCAAAACAGTTCAAAACTTCGCGGTTTGTGCTACGAAAACGGATATCAGGATAGTCATAGAGCAAATTGTCAGTCGAAATCTAAAACTCAAATAGTTTGGTCTGGCAAAAAGTAAAGTTTACATATTATCGTACAATAAAGAACACTACTATTCTTATTACACATATAGATAATAATCTGAGGTCTAGTCAAAATTAAATAATGTCTCACATATAATAACTAACAAAATCACATAGGAAAATAAACAAATACTGACATGTTATATCACGTATTTGACAATAGTGAAAATTCAGACATGTATGAAATTACTTTTGTATGTTTACTGATATTAACACCGGCAACTACATGGGAACTAAACAAACATTCGGTGTTTTTAAACAATAATACAGAAGCAAAAATACTGACTCAATTTGTTATTTTACACTAAATTGTTAGTGTAGTTTTATATAAACATAAACAAACTTAGTGATTAATATTTATGCTACAAGTTGCTGTAAACAGCGCTTTACAAAACATGTGGTGTAAAATTCCACTAACAATATAGATATAATTTCCCGAGATTTGTCGCAGAGAAATGATGCAAACATTGGTGGAATTGTTTCTAAGTATGTATTTTGTTAATTTATACACACATTGGGTGGTGAAAAGACAATAACATGTGAAAAATTACCATTGCATGTTAATAAATATTAACACTGACAACCATGAAGGATTTAAACAAAGATATATGTGTATATATAATTACATTTACAGTTACATGCATTAGTGAATACCCGAAACATATATTTTAAAACATACAAGTTAACATAATTGTATGATAAGGATAATTCAAAATTAACCCGACAAGTTGTCTCAAACATTTTACGGAACATTTGGTGTAAAATTACATCTCCCATAAATATATAATATTACGATTTTTTACAGTGTACGCATTTGAAAGATTCACTGTGGTAAAGTTGCTAAGCATTTAATTAAATATTTCATTTAAGGTAAAACTCAGTTAGTAAAAATAAATAAAGAATGTTTATTTCAAGGAGTTAGCCACCTTGTCCTTAGGAATCATGTACCGTTGTAGCTAACATGATGTTAGTGTTCAATATTTTATATTATTGCTTGTTATATTTTTAGTAGCAAGATGCTGTAATTTTTTTTTCGTACTATGGGAAGAATCAGAAGTTGAAATATCTTGTGGCGAAAAAAAAAGTAAGTAGGACTGTGTTCTTTAATCTGGTTAAACATTGAGCAGAAAGTAGTAGTTTTAAGATGTTGAATGAAATTATTTAGATAAGGATATGTTCATAATCTGCTGCTAAAATATCTTTGACAATGTTATGTTACACTGTTTCTGAAATATTTTGTTTGATTATTTTTTAAACTATTATTGTTTATAGGTTATGTATTGTATCTGTTACAGTGTTCCACATAACCTAGACAATACAGGTGATAGTTCCAAAGGTTATAACCACCACGGTTAGTACCATATTCTGATTCATCTTATGATTCAGATAGTAAAAATACAACCTCAAAAAAATGTCGCAGCAGAACTCGAATACGCCACTAATTGGGGTGGAAAAGTAGAATAAGGAAAGACTGTCATCAGCATGTTAAGGAGTATGTGTCCAGTGTATCGTTTGTTGGCACATGCTCATTTGTTTGTTTTTTTTTTTTTGTTTGTCTAGTTCGTCTATTCGTAGTGGTAACAAGATTTTTTTTTTTGGCAAAGTTACTCCACCCCAGCACTGTTTATTTCCTTAAACTTCTGTGAAATTGTAATAACAGTAAACTGATAATATTTTATTAACAAAATTTCAGGCAATTATTTATGTATAGTTAATGCAGTGTTGTATAATTATGGAACAGTTCTTGTGTAATACTTCTGACCAACTTTAATCATGATCTGATCATACTGGTCTTCAAATGAATCAAACAAATTTTAATTGATAAAATTTAAATTATAACTATCATGTTTTGGTCATTAAAAACCCGTGTGTGTTTTAAAATATTATGTTAGGAAGTATTGTTCGATATTGTCTAAATACTATTTTTAGTGCAATACTATTTTGGTAAGATCAAGTAGCTGCAACTCTATGCCGGCCTATAACCTCTAGACATTTCTTTGTCTCGACCTTGTTGTTTCTTACACATCATGGCATGAACATCAGCCGTACCTACGTCTAGTGTCTTTTATCCTTGTGTAATGTCGTAATCCGACAAGTTTTCCGCCTAGGCGATTCCCACCATGCGGCTTCAACTCTTTACTATATAGAAGGAAATGAAGCATATCCAGTATTTGAGGGATTTGGCTTGACTACATCTTCCGCTGTACAAGTAACATTATTTCTACTCGTCCCATTTGCTGTACCGTCATCGGTAGCCATGGGCGAGATGGAGAAGTAACATCTTTCGGCGGTGGCGAGAGCGTCCCCATGAAGGACAGCCAGTTTTCTTCTCTCGTCCTAACTACTTGATGTGCACACAGCACTAGTTATTCAAATTTGAGACTTTTATTTCTGATTCGATCACAACCTCTGCCAAATTAATTGAACCACGGAAATTGAAAATTTGTTAAAATATGTAAAATTAAAATGTAAGTTCATTACTAATTTTGGGGATCCCCATGTTTAATTATTTTATTATGATATTCTTGAGCCATGCGTGTTTTTCTTGGTTTTTTAATGTATTGATTACATACACCAAATACTCGTTGTGCAAAAGGTTTTATTATTGTTCTAATCAACTAATCAGGGTATTTAAAAAATATATGTTTCTGAATTCTTTTTACAATTTTATTTACCAGGCCTAAATATTTTCATAAAATTAATATTCAAAGACTCTTATGCTTTTAAATTTTAATTAATTTTTTTCTATGATCTCCTAAATTAATTTTTTTAATGTGAAGACTCGGCCCTTTCTCTGACCTATAATAAGGAGCACCGATCAACAACTTGTGTCCACGTTAGTGCTGTTTTCCCCTTTCTTTGCTTAACTGGCCTAGGAGCTGTCTAGATCGGTTTACCCTATTGGTTTACCCTATTGGTTTACCCTTCCTGCCTCTTAGGTTGGTTGGTAAAGTTTGGGGGAATTCCACCAAACAGTACAAGGTAGCAGAGCGTGGTTGTTGATTTGTTTCCTTTTGTGCATACTATTGCATGTTGCTTCCATATATGCTTTGGGAATTTGGTACATGGGTGTCGTTCACTCAACACCACACTTTCGGTCTGCGCTAGGGTTCATTTAGGGTTTCTGTGGTTGTGTATGTATTTTTGTGTTTTCTTGTGGGCACATAATTTTTCTCAGTTTTTGTCTTTTGTTACCTAACCATAGCAACTATAGTGCCTGAATTTCTGCGAAAAGATGAGTGCCAATATGAGTGTACCATCAGACGTATACAGGCACCTGAAAATACTGCTGCCACTTATAGAAGCACCTTGTGTGCAGCTTTATTGATTGATTTAAAACATTTAGAGTATTGATGTTGATGAGGAATACAAAAACTGTGTTTCTAAGGTCATAATTTTACAGGAGATTTTTGATAAATTGTAGGATGATCCAAGTTCTCCTACGTACCCCAGACTTAAAAATAGGTTAGCCCACCTAAAGAAGCACGCAGAAAATCTTTTGTGTAAGTTTTCTGCAAAACTTGCAGAAAACCTTTTAAGTAAGTTTTCTGCAAAACTTATTGAATCCCAGGTTCATTCCTTGCAAAATATTAAAATTCAAATTCAAGAAATGTTTGAGGCCCTCGGTAAACTCGAGGCACAATATTTACAACCTCATACCTATACAGGAGAAACTTTCCAGACTTCAATCCTTTTGTACCAACTTGCTAACCTCGAGGTCAGTGCACCAACTGGTACCAACCCACTTTCTCAACCTACACAGTTCAACCTAGGTGGTAACCCTTCTGGAGCCACCACACCTCTCTGTGTACCTGTTCCATTGTCACACCAGGCTGTACCTTTGTTTACTTCACCGTCTCCACACACTAATGTTGTTTATGGGACTTATCCATACATGTCCACTTCTGTCTTTCCAACTACACCTAACCTTGTTTCGTCAGTCTTTGGAAAAATTACTGACGCGTGATTTCCCAGCGTTAGCATGTGCCAAAATTTTTAGAATATTTAAAGAATATTGTGAAGCTTCAACAAAGCAAAACTGTGCCAGAAGCACAACTTCTAGAGTTAATTTACCCATTTACTCAAGGTCCTCTCAGTGAAAGAACCAGATGAGCCATTTCACAAAATTTTTCCTTTGATGCGTACCAAGCTGATATTCTACATTTTTTTTATTCCTGCTAGACTTCTTACACAACTGCAACTTGAAATGTTCAAAGGTCTACAGGAACCTACCGAATCTCTGTTAGTCTTTGTCAGCAGCGTTAGAGAAGCTGAAATTGTTTTGCAGTTGACATTACCTGAAAGTGAAATCGTCAACACTATTCTGGAAGGGTTAGCACCTCAGGAGGCTTATTCTAAGTTATTCGTTTCGTTTCGATGAAATTATTCGTTACTTTTCGAATTTTCGTTTCCTTTTGGCTGTTGATATTCTCAGTGCCCCCAAATTTCGTTTGACGTCACAACCTTCATGATGTCTTTCGAAAAGCAAACGAAAGTGTTTAGGGTGTCGTTTGTGGCACGTTTGTGGAGTTTGAAAATAAAACATGGAGGTTGCGTGGTATATAATAATTTTATTTCGTGATTTGGAGGATGAAAATCGTTTAGTGTTAAATCTCCGAACTGAAAGGAAATTGTTACGAGATCAGAACAAACAAGCCCTTTGAAATGTCAGAGATTGCATTTGTTTCAGTGTTTCGTCTGACGAGAGGTATCGCAAGAATGATTTGCGATGAACTGAATATTCACATCAATAGCATTAAAAACAATGGATTGCCTGTAAAAGTGAAGGTGCGTTGCCTCATGTTTCTGCTTATTGGTTTTTTATTTTGTCATTTTTTATATTAGTCACGAACCAACAATTTCTGTACTTATACGGTTGCTTATTGATAAACGAGTCGTATTTTCTCCTGTATGTTGCATGTAGCCGACTGAAGGTAAATATCAAGTTAAGCTACTTATCGTCTACTGGCCAAACGATTGATTTTAGACATATATTTTATTGATGGAAAATGTTTCTAGTGATGTTCTAAGTAGTCCTACATAAAAAAATGTGTTAGGGTAGGTTTTATAGGTTAGGTTAGTTTACATTAGTTTGTTAATTTAGGTTAGGTTAAGTTAGGTAACCCGAACTGACATAACCTTACATTAGGCAATGTAAAGTTAGGTTACCTAACTTAACCTAACCTAATCTAACTTTAACCTAATCTAACATAAACTAATTTAAACTAACCTAACAAAAATTTTTTATACGTAGGACTACTTAAAACCTCACAAGAAACATTTTTCATCAATAAACTATTGATTTTAGAGGTATAATTAACTAATTAAAAATGTTTCTAGAGACATCAATAGTAGTCGTGTGTAAAAAAATTTTTGTTAGGTTAGGTTTTGAACTGATCTAACAAAAAATATTGTTTACCTATGACATCCTAATGTCTGTAGAAACATTTCTCATTAATAAAATATAGGTAGGCTACCTCTAAAATTAATAGTTTGGCTGGTACACGTTGAGTAGATATTCTTAAAAAGGGGTGATAAGAAACACTGGGGTGAAAAGAAACACAATTTTAAAGCTAAATTTTCCGTATTAATTATGTTTTAAAAATTCTGTTCATAGGTAGGCAGGTTGAAACAATTTACAAACTGTAGTTTTATAGTAATTATAGTTTTTTTTGAGCAAAAGATGTCAGCTAGGAATTTATTTCTAATTTTGTTTCTATTCACCTCAGTGTTTGTATTCACCCCATTTTACATTATTTACTCGTGAATTTGATATCAGACACAATGTTAACTAGTACACGTTCAGAATTTTGCCACTAGTAACTTTTGCCTTAATCGATGTTTCAATTTCTCGCGGCATATTCTTCTGTCTGTAAGTTGACATCGCAACTCTAGTATGATGTTTACTTTTCTTTCTAGGTTTTAGCTAGATTTTTTTGCTTGTGGAAGCTACCAGTTGACAATTTGGCAGAACTTTTTCACATGTATGAGCCAGTCTTCAGTTAGCAGAAGTATAAGGCAAGTCAGTTCTACCCTCAATTACATTTTGATGGGAAAATGGATCAAGTTTCCCACATCTCCTGCAGAAATAATGAGATAGAAGCAAAAGTAAGCATGTGTTTGTTATGTTGGTAATATGCTGTGCAATTTGAGTTGGCCTATCTGTATCGAAAATATGTGTTTGAATGTATTTTCGTTATATTTCAGGTTCATGAATGTACATGATTTTCCGGGAGTCACTGGTGTTATGGACTGCACACGTGTAGCAATTGTCACACTAGCAGCCAATAATAATTTTATGCTGGAAAACCTGTACGTGAACAGGAAAGGAAACCATTCTCTAAATGTTCAGATTGTAAGTTAAGTTTCATGACAAATCGATTTATCTTACTCTATACTTCTCAAATGTACGTTTAAGTTCAATTATGTAGTCTTGTTTGTTACAGATCTGTAGTGCAGATTTGGAAATTTAAGTGTTAATGCCAGATATGGAGGTGCACCACACGACTCCTTCGTATGGCAAAATTCACTACCCATACAAGCAATGGAGGCTTTATACATTAGAGGTGGACCATCATATTGGGTTTTGGGTAAGCATCCTTTGGGAATAAGTTTGTTCGCGTGGTATGCCAGTTTTACAAGCCAAGTGCAATTGTCATTTTTCGATGGCAGCGAAATTGAATGATCGGCAGCTGCTAGTGGTTGTGACCACTCGAACGATCACAGGCAGTAAACAAGCATGTTACTTTGGTTCAAATGTGTAGCAGAGACATTAAAAATAACCATGGGATAGAGGTACTGAAAATTTAAGGTATAAGCACAGAATTGTACGGTAGGGGCACAGGAAATGTAAGGAAAAAACATTAAAAATTATAGGGCAGAGGTAAATAAAATTATGGGGCAGAGGTAAATAAAATTGTAGGGTTGCACCGTCTATCTCCCCGAGCGACGGTGGCGCGGTGAGAATTTTAACGAAACTTTGTCGGCAAGTGTAAGCATCGATGGTGGCTCGGTTCGCGTGATTCTTTTCTTTACCAACTCTTTGCTATCCCCTCTCTTCTTCCCTGCGCGTGCGCATTACTAAGCTCTGGCCAAGCTTGCCGGAGTGTATGTGTGGGCCTTGCCTTCAATCTTCTACTGGGACCATCGTGAACAGCATGTAAGTGCACAAGCTGCAAAGTATTTAATTGTCACTTAGGTTGGCAACTTGTTCCCCCATGATGGCAAGGCGGCTGCCGTCATCTGTAGTTTTTAGTTTGTAGAGGTTCTGTGTCTTTTCTAAATTCATGATTTGTAAGCCGTCTATTAAAAATTATTTTTGGAAATAAGTATACTTCATGTTAGGGTTGTGCTTCTGGTACGTAACCGTTTTGCTTGTTAGCTTTTGTAATGTTTCAACATAATGAGGGCCGTGTGTACATGCGTTAGATTTGTCAGTTTATTTTGCACTTGCTATCCTAAAATATTGATGATGAATAGGAATCGAATGGAGCCCATGGAGAGACATTGCTGACTTTTTTTTTCGTCTTAAAGAATTCATGCCTTTGTCGTTGCATTATCGGCAATACTAAATTTGATTGTAACTGCTTGGGCATATTTGCCGGTTAGAGTATTCAGATGTACGTACGTTTTTCTGTAGTGGTCGAAGGGGACCTGTTCTTTTTGAACCCATGCATGGGACCGATAATACAATCATAATCTGGTTTGTTCAATTCCGTTTCTGGAAATATATATGTCCACATATTTATGACATTTATACAGTGTTCAATATTTACTATATACTATGATTTGTATTTGAATTTTACATACTGTGTATGTTTTGCAACGGCTACTTTGGCTTTCACGGAAGTTGTTTCTATTGGCTCGCATAACATATCTTGAAAATAAATTTATGCAAACATATGTTAATAAGTACTGATTTATTTATATGTGTATTTTGTGTTTTGTATTCCAGTTTTTCAGTATTTCATTCACTTTTCTCAAGGTTGTATTTTTGTACTTATTCTCCGCAACTGCGGGCTTAGTACAGGGTACGTGCACTGGATATGTTAAGCAAGGATATTAAATATAATGGAGCGGTGTACAGAAAATTGTAGGGTAGGATCACTTAAAAATGTAGGGACTAGGTCATGGCAGAGGTATTATAGGGTAGGCTAAAGCACAACAATTTGCAGGGTATTTGCATTAAAAAAATTGTGGCAGGGACACTAAAAAGCATGGTGTAATAAAACTGTGCGCCAGGGGCATAGAAATCGTGGAGCAGGGAAAGGGGAGTTAAAAATTGTAGGACAGAAGTACTAACAATTTTAGGGCAGATGCATTGAAAATTGTAGGGAAGAGGGACTTAAATTTTTAAAGCAGAGGGACAGAAAATTGTAGGGTTAAGGGCACTATAATGTTCGTAAACAGCAGAATTTGCATAGGCTTACCTATCTTAAAAATCCCTGCCTTACTTCGCCTATTGTGAATATTCATTATTTTAAGCATTTCTACAAAAATGTGCGAATACAATTTTTTTATTATTTTGAACATTATAAAGTCATAAGTTGTATCTCCGCTCCTTACGATATTATTTCTTAAGGGTGCATGCTATACAAGTCGCAAGGATCAACACAAATGTATTTTCCCGCTACGTGTATTAAATTTTTCATCTCCGACGACATCAGTTTATGCGAGCAGTACTGACATGTAGTTGGCATTATTTTGGTCTAAATGAAAGTATTTGTATTTTTTAACGTAATCACAAAAATACGCCTGGATGCCAAATGTGGTTTTCAATGTTTAACTTTCAAAACAAACATTTGTTTGGAACCAGTGTCCTCATGAGACATCAGAACTAATGGTGTCCATTGTAACGCATCATACAAATGACTTAACATATTATTAATCCAAACACGGCCACAAAGAATATAAATATAGGTTTTATTACATGGAGGGTTCCACCTCCTGGATTTAGAATTTTATGTGTATTAAATATTTTTTGTATTTTTTTAATTTAAATTATGCTTACTTAAGCACATAAAACTGAAGTTTTATTATTCAAGTTTCTAATTTATGCCTGCTTAATTAATAAAAAAGATGCAACAAGGTCACTGTCGCCTTAAAAAGAATCTCCACCTCGCAAGAAAAACCTGAAGTTAAAATTGCTTATCAGACGACTTAATTTATTAGTTTTGTACAGCACTTCTTTGAATTACAAGTAAATTCTACTTTTCTCATGCGCATTTACATATTGTTAAGTAACTTTGTCACATATACAAAATAGCTACATACAAGTATGCTGCAAAATTATCTGTTTCTTTTGTTTCTAACCACAATGATTTAATTAGTTCGGAAAATACAGGAATTTGCACAGTTCCTCAGTTACTTAAGTTATTATGAACATGGACCAAAATTGTACCACTGTTTAACATGGGTCCAGCATGTTTATTCGGAATTAGGTTTATCGTATAACATCACACATGACATTATTTTTGTTTCTGCCATTTCTGGCAAATTTGGCATCTGCTAGTGCCACCTGAACAGTATGCCAAAAAACACTTCTGATAAAACAAACAGCTACTAGCAGAAGTGGCACAAAACTGGTTGACTAGCAGACCACACGAACAAACCTAATCAGTAGTTGTGTATTAACTGCCAACTATCCGCAGTACTTTCAATTACCCCTCAAATGGTCCCTTAGTATGTTAAAATTATATTTCAATTATTGATCTGATACGTTTATATAGATTTTCAGGAGATTCTGGGTATCCTTTGCAGCAGTGGCTGCTAACACCAATTTTAAATGCAGTCCCTGGGAGTCCAAAACACCATTACACAGTAGCATTAAGTAATACAAGATGTATTGAGAGATGTAATGAAGTATTGAAGGCAAGGTATAGGTGTTTGAGGAAGGATAGACTCCTCCACTACAAACCTCAAACTGCAGCAGTCATTGTAAATGCTTGTGCAGTACTGCATAACATAGCAATAAAAGTGAGTATTGTATAATAATAGGGAAACAAACAACAAATTGTATCACATGATCATTGGCCACAGGAATCATTACTAGCAGTTGTTAGGTTTTTTTCATGCTGTTACACCAGTATTTTAAATAGATTCTGACTACTGGCTCTGAATGGAGATAACTTTAAAAGCTTTTATATTGTGTGTATCCAATAATACTTTCTGACATCTACTGGAGTAATACTCATTCAGCCATCGTTCATGGACCTGATGTTTTGATTTAACTGGTTTACAAAATATATTGACAAAAAACATTGTACATGTTAAACCAAACATTAATTTTACTAATGTATGGGTAGCTATATGGACAACTTTCCAATTTATATGTTTTATAAACATACTGTATTGAGAAGAATGCTATGTATTGCAGTCGTGCAATTAAACCTTTGACTTGGACTCTTTAGTCATCAATTACTGGTGAGTTTATTTTATTTCGTGCCGAGTTGTTTGCATTTGTGCCATATTGTAAGGTACTTGGGGTATAACTACCACAGTAATTAATTCAACATATAGTAAATATGTGAATGTTGTCAGTATTGCTATTAAAATCTGCTGTGTTATTGTCTTAAATAATATTTGACATACTTTTATTTTATATTTTTATTTTTTATTTGTATATTTGTGACTAAATTGTGCTTTTATTTTAAATTTTTTCTCTTATAGTTTTTCTGTGATGGATCATGCAGTGGCATAGCTAGCGCCCGGAGCATAGAGGCAATCGGTGCCCCCCTCCCCTCCTTTCACCACCGATCACAACTTCTCAACCACACCAACCCAAAAAAAAAACCATGATTCTGTTATCCTGCTCGTGACTACAGTTTACAATATATCGGATAAAATAAATGCATATGAAACATTCTAATATTGGGTTTTATAAATAACCTGGTACACTGTCTAATTTTTCTGTTAATTCTGAAATATTTGCAGTATATTTTTCTGTAAGAATGCATTACATAAGTATTTAATCAGTAAAACAACATATCTCTAAGAAAAAATAAATATTATGAACATGTACTATATTAATCTTCGTAATTATAAACAACATTATTTGTAAACTACCTTCAATGCAGGAGGATATTGTCAGTAAATCATTGAATAATAGTAACTTCTATATAATATTTCGTGATCACTTTTAAAAGATTCTTTAAATGTCAAAGATTTACTCAACATGTTCTTTATGAATAACACTGCAACTATGTTATCAACACTGGTACTTCATGAAAACCACAGGAAATGCTTGATATTTATGATACACACAGGTACTTTAGTGAAAAATTACACTAGTAGCTCTACTTAATGAACACACAACACAACACACATTCAAAACATTCAAATTTGAGACTTTTATTTTTGATTCGATCACAACCTATGCAAAATTAATTGAACCACGAAAATTGAAAATTTGTTAAAATATGTAAAATTAAAATGTAAGTTCATTACTAATTTTGGGGATCCCCTTGTTTAATTATTTTATTATATTCTTGAGCCATACGTGCTTTTCTTGATTTCTTCAACTATTGATTACATACACCAAATACTCGTCGTGCAAAGATTTTATTATTGTTCTAATCAACTAATCAAGGTATTTAAAAAATTTACATTTCTGAATTCTTATTACAATTTCATTTACTAGACCTAAATCTTTTCATAAAATTAATATTCAAAGGCTCTTATGCTCTTACATTTTTAATTAATTTTTGTATGGTTTCCTAAATTAATTTTTTTCATGTGAAGTGATGGGGAAAGGAGGCTCGGCCCTTTCTCTGATCTATAACAAGGAGCACCGATCAACAACTTGTGTCCATGTTAGTGCTGTTTTCCCCTTTCTTTGCTTAGCTGGCCTATGAGCTGTCTTGATCGGTTTACCATATTGATTTACCCTTCCTGGACCTCTTAGGTTGGTTGGTAAAGTTTGGGGGAGTTCCACCAAACAGTACACCAGGAGAGGTAAACTTGTAAGGAAAAAAACTTTAGTCTACTGTGAAAGATTGCTCCAACATATGCAAGTTCAACTGTGCTTCAAAATTTACAGAACATGAAAGAGTTGATATTTTTAACTGTTACTATAACCTTAGTTATATAGAGAAACATTACTTTCTATTACATAATGTTTGTAGGGTCGATGCTGAGAGGGCAGTGAAAATGTTCAAATCGCTCAAAGGCATTCAAATATCACTTTCTTATTAAAGAATATTGTAGGATCCGTGTTTGTAAGGCTTTCTTTTCGAGAACTCTTTTGATTAGTCAGAAACCAGTTTATAATGCCCACACATTCAAAAGCAGAAGTCAGCAAAAAATGTATGAATTTAAAAAAAAAAAAAAAAAAAAAAAAAAGAGTGTGAGTGTGAATGGAGAGAAGCTGTAAAGAATTCTATGTAGGTAAACATGGGTAATTTCGTGACAGTGGTAAGTTCGTGATAGTTTTACATCTGCTTCTCACGAGTTAACCACCGGTGCTAGAGGTTCCTGGCGGTGGCGCTAGATGGCAGAGGATTCACGCTCCGCGATCTAGGTAACGCCACGCCACAGAAACACGTCGCGCATTGGCAGCAAAACAGTTTGTTATTCGCGGAGCAAAAGTGTGGAATTTTTACTCTGTGTTCGCAGTGGTGCTAAAGTATTGTTTGATGACGTATTTAATTGAATGGTAAGTCGCAGTTCTTTTATACTATGAAGGGTAATATTGTGCTGATTATTTTAAAACCAAAAAATTAATAGTTGGTGCATGTTTTGTTACTGTAGTTCCTCAGCTACGCGTGCATAAATGTTAGCTTTAGGGGCACCATTTTCCCAAGCATTTTGTACAAATGTTTTCTGGAATTTTTTCCCAATAGCTTATTAGTTTATTCCATTATCGAGAATAAGTATATAAAAGGTATGACTAATATTGACATTTTAAGCTTACTGGGGACCTAATTCAGCATATCACGAAATAACCAATGTATCACGAAATAACCAGTATCACGAATTAACCTAGGGTATATTAATTGATTTAATTCAGCCTAAAAATGCACAATGCTGTAATTTATCTGCAGCAAATAAACCGAATAAATTTCAATTATAAAATTTTATAAGAAAGTGTTTGTTAGGATATTTTAGAACTTAATATACAATAATATAATTAATTAAAAATACATCATAATCCCGCCTGGATGTTTCAGATGGCTACGAAGGGTACTACGAAGGGCACCAAATATC
>PNEQ01026824.1:0-16757 GCA_003012365.1 Medauroidea extradentata
GAGACAGTGTTGTAGGCAGATATGTAGGGGTGGCAGTATAGTAGGGGTGGTCCCGGACGGAGGAGAGGTCTGTTCACAATGTGGAGGGGAGTTCAGCCGGACAAGGGGAAATGCTTGGTCTCGGCAGGGGATGAGGGTAAGACAGAGAGAGTAAACCGAACGACTGGCCCGTCGCTGCTGTGAAGTGGAATCTTAAGGACGTTGGACCTGTAAAAATTCAAAATGTTATATTTGTGTCAAACACTGTTCAACTTTTACACATCAGATAACATGTAATTTTCCCGAATAAAAAAAATTAGGGACCATACTTTTAGCTTAATCACCTATCAAAGTCACAAAATGGCAGTTGCGGTGAAGCCAAAATAATAAAAAATAATTAACTTACAGAAACAAGATCATTCATATCGATACTTAATGATGTGAACTACTCCAAGACACTTTTGTAAACACAAAGCGATATATTTTTGTATTTTTAAAAATTAATGAAAATGAGTAAATTTTTGCATAACTTTGACTTTCGGCTACTACTGAAATATTCAAAAGTAACTTTTGTCAAACACGTCATGAAATGCATTGATACACTGACTTTCAGCTCCTGTAATTTTGAATTCATTAGTTAATTACTTTTTTTATTTTGGCTGCACCGTAATGGCAATTTCGTGACTTTGATGAGTGATTTTGCAAAAACTATTGGGCATAATTTTTTTTTATTTCGGGAAATGACGTGTTATCTGATGTACAAAAGTTTAACGGTGTTTGGCACAAATATAAAAAAATAACATTTTACGGGTCCAACGCTTTTAATTACAATTGCATGCATGACGAAATTGCAGAACATGGTTCTGTACAAGGACATATAAATATTTAAGTTTTAAAGTCATGTATTTACTACTAATTTCAGGACAATAAAATATTGTGCTTGGTTCCTCTATGCATAATATGGTTCAAATATGAGTTACATTATTTACACATTATGTACACAAATGTAAATGATATGTAGCATCCTGTATTAAATTGTGTACAATATATCTTGCACAGACTTGGGGTTAACGATTAAAATTAATCGTTAAAAATTTGGATAACTTTTTAACTTAATTGTTACTTTTCGGAACTAGCCCATTTAAAACATTTAATCGTTAAAATTATTGGCTAGCGATTAAAAGTAACTACGTAGTTAGTTTCTGCAAACCGATGAATGCACTAGAAAATAACTGGATGGCTTCATCAAAGTCCAACACCGACACACAGTGTTACCAAAAATAGCATTTTTATATTTATACACAGAACACTACACAAATGACATCTAACACTATCTAAATTATGCAGGCTGAGTCAAACGAACGTGTTACAGTAGGTGGCGCCACAGCCGCGTTTGTCTCGACACCAGCAGATCGATAACATAGCAAACAATTTTTTCCTCGGACACGAAGAAACAGAAGAAGAGAGTGATTTACTTAGTTGGTCTGGTACGGCACACACAGTTTGTAAACATTACTTATTTGAATGGTTTTTATTTCTAACTTATACTATGTCACAGTGGCCAGGAATTTCTGTTTTCAAAAACTGAAAGAAATATAATTTTATATATACACACGCGTGCGCATGCGTGCACACACGCACACACATATATATTTTTTAGTGGTTTACAAGGTGTTAAAATAAAGAATTTCTTGGTAATGAGGTCATGCATGTGTATGTTATACAAATATTTTCGGACACACTAACTTTTAACTTTAATCAGTTAATTTTCTTTTAACTAACTTTTATCAGTTAATATTTTATAAGTTAACTTTTAACTCAAATCAGTTAATGTGTTTCAAAGGCATTATCTTCAACTTTAATCAGTTACATTTTTTGGTTAACTTTCCCAAGTCTAATCTTGCACATGTGCATGATGGTCAGCTACATGTTATGTTCTTCCATGTTAGTTGCAACTGTTTGTATTTTTTTTTTTTCCTGATTGTTCAATTTTGGGCTGGGATATATCGTCAGGTTAGTGCAAGAACTGGGCAACTTAAATTTTCCAAGACAAAGCTATCTGCAGATGTCTACACTACCCTTACGGTTGTTCCTTTTAATATGTATACATTTATAAATGTGTTAATTAGGAGTATTGATGAAACACAAATTTGCATTAAAAAAACTATTTGTATGACAAAAGCAATTTTCAGTGTTATATGTAGTTGGATATCTACAGTTACCTAGTTGTAGCATTAATCCGACGATATGTTCTAGGATTTTTCTCTATATCAGGCACATCAAAATATTACAACATTTAGCACACGATAGATCTCGTCTTCAGATGCTATGATTACGGCCCCTTAAAGATGTGCTAAAAAATAAATAAATGAATCACAGTATTTTTAAAAACTGATGACTAATGTTTTATTTTACACAATGTCAGATCATTCCCTATGTGTAGGGAAGCCATCAAACACTGTCACATTACTACGTTACATAAGAAATCAAATCATCTGCATGGCTTTGTTCTTCAAGTATGTATCCTTCATAGCAAAATACACTAGCAAACAAATGGCCTACAGTCCAAATTGTTTTGCCAGACATAATGCTGAACGTTTACATACTTGACAAATATAAAAAAAAATTAACTTGTAAAAACACTGATACGAGTACACACAGAATAAACATGTCTTTTTATATAAATATTATAAACCGTATTTAAATTTTTTGTAAATTGTATTGTAATCACATATTTCGAGTAACAGCCAACTTGCACACTTATATTAACAAATAAAACTTTTAAATTTGCATTGTAATAAACAAATTGTCAAAAATTTACTCAACCAAAGAAGTATTCATTGCTTGCAAGCAACTTATACACATTGTACTTCTATTAACACAAAAAAAAATTCTTCAGCTAAATCTTACATAACTCCATAACTATGTAGATTTTCACTGACTTCTTTGAGGAATTTTAAAAAATGTGAAATTTAATTTTTAAACATTTGTATTAGTATTTACTGTTTGAAAAAAAATTGCAATATTAGAACAAGTTTGTTGTAATTTAACCATAACACAACATAAAATCAGAAGTTCCTACAATGTTACTAGCAATAAAAACAGTGTCTGTTAACAACTGCAGCTAAATAAAATACACACAATTCACATTGTTATAGAGTTCATCTATAACTTACTCAAAGCAATATTTTTTGTACTACGGTAAAATATATTCATGTCACTAGCATTTCATACTAATGACTTTAAGGCACATTAGGCAGGTATGGCAGTGACATCTTTCAATGTAGTATTGAGTCTCTTGATTACAAGCAGCATTATCATGAAAAAAACTGATATGTTTGTACATTACAGTCAATGTTTCTTGCACAATCTTCTTGGCATCATTTGTTTTAACTTTCAGTCAGAAAGACACAAACGTCAATATGGCTACGTCACAAAAATTGTTCTAAGGTGAAAACTGCTGAGCATTTAGTCATCATTTGAGCAAGATCATAAATCATATATCAGCACAAAAGTAATATTCACACACACATCTCATGCATATGCACTATGACCACTATCATTTTGTTGTAAGTATTAACACATGGTACACATTCTTTGTTACTTAACAAAGTTTTTTGAGCAAATACGTTTCACATGCATCTCTGCCCAGCTTCGTAGGTACAGTATCAACTATTCAAGTTGTGGGGTACAATCGATCGCACAACTTGAAAGCTAGAGAAGGTAAAGAGTTTCCTTCGCGTCCATAAGCAATACACAAGCAACATGTTAAACACAGTGTTACGCTGAGACTACGCACGCCTTAGGAAAGAGGTCAACGTTATACGGATATCGATAAGCCCTGCTGTTCCCGCTCCTTCTCTTGCTGCCTCGCAACGGCTGCTTCGACCAGCAGGTATAAGCACTCAAACTTTTCCTTGTCCTCCTCCTGAGGCGGCGTGGGAGGAGGAGTTTCTTGGGTGTGCATTCTCGAGTACTTGTGGCCCTCTGTCGACACCTCTTCCTCGCATGCCGTCAAGGGTCCATTCCAGTAGTTGGTCTCGGGATGTGTCAGTACGCCACCCGATGGAAACAAACCTTCTTCCCTGAAAAAATAACCACTTAACTCATCCTCTCCAATTACAAGTTCTATAACTTATAAGGCCTACGGTACAAACATACTCCTTGAAGCAACAACATTACCATACAGACTGAAAATTAGCTATTTGAAAAAGAGAACCATTGTCCATGTTTATGATGTGATGAAACACTAGACACTGCATGTCCAGCATGTATTTACAGAGATACCAACCTATCCATGTTTGTCAGAATAGTGATAGCCAGAAATTTAAATGACATAGTAGAGAGGAGGTAGAGAGTGTGTTTTTAACTTTTGCATTATTTTCTTTGACTGTGCTTTTGCACTCTAGAAGACAGGTTATGTTTTGGAAAACTGTTCATTATACTGCAGCACAGAGCGAGAAGATTTTTTTCCCTACAAACAATAACTGTATGTACTTATATTCAGTCTGAAATTAGAATGACTGTAATTAACTGTACTAAATACTTTGTCTATACTGTTAGCTCAACTCATTCTCTGATACAATGTGTGCTACATTCATATTATTTAGAGGAAAACATTAGCAAAAATAAAAAATTGAGGTACATTTTTTTATGTAATACCTTAACAGACATAAATAAAGCAAATATTAAAAACAACTTGTTGGTCAGTGAAACCTTATTGCACAAGAACTGTAAACATCTGGCTTGATTGGACAAGAAATGTAAACATCTGACTTTTTTTATGTCAATTGTAGCAAGATGTTTTTTTTAATGGATTTGGCAACAGTAATGGGTATAGTTGTGGATATGGTTATTTTGATTGTAGCATGAACTTAATAAATTCTGGAAACATAATTCTAGTATTTTAAACTAGCCACAAAATTGCTTCAAATCCCAAAAGAATATTTCCGATGACTGTGAATCCCGCCACTGTACATTCCCCACTGGCAAACTTTAATAACAAGGAAATGCATGTTATAACCACGGCCATAGAGAAGTATGTCTGGACACTTAATAGTTGAAAACTGACCCTCATATAACTGATTGGCACTCTGGTGTTTTAACATTGCGCAAATGGAACTACGAGAAGCAAGTTCGTATCGCAGCCACTAGGAGCACACCAACAAAACTTCAGGTTTGTTCGGGCACCCTGAGATTTCTACTACTTCTGAGATTTTCCTGCTCTTTTTCATTTCGGGCGTTCGATTCACCGGAACAGTTTTTTTTTTTTTTTGGTAGGGTTGTTAGGGCGTCGAGAGCACTGCTCGTTTTGTCGGAAAGAGCATGAACTTTCTGCTCTTGCTGCCGAGGAAGAGCATAAGAGCAGCGAGATTGAGAGCAGAGAAATTTGCGCCAAATTTGAATTGATTGTTTATTTCGTAAGAGACACTTTTGTATTTGTTTTGCGTTGCGATGTATGGTTAAACACTGGAAGGCAATAAATCTACAGATTAAAATATTACGTTCGTAGCTAAAGGCGAGTGATAACATAAAATATTCAGTTTAATAAATCAGTTGTTAATTAACTAAATTAACCTCAAAATGCCTTAAAAACCAATGGCATGGGCAATAACACATTTTTTTTGTACACTGGCAAAATCATAAATTTTGAATATGCCTACATAAACCTGCATAAATGAATATCAGTTAAACTACTACTGCTGTACAACTGTCACTTGGAAGAAATTTTATATTACATATGCAGACATGAGTAATAAATGCCTGGTAATATTTAAATAATTTAGTTCTCACAAAAAATAACACGAAACATCGAAGGTAAAAAGTTATGTAAGAAGATCCAAAACTTTTTAATATCTTTACATTTGTACAAATTAGGAGGATACGGGTTATATTGTAAGTTAATCTTATGGTTTACCTAAAATTTCAGGTTTCCATGGCTTTTGACCCATTCTGTGATGACCTCACTGCAGTATTCCTCACAACCATATGCCATTTTCAAAAAAGTTGAAAGTTTGCAATCAGCTGATATGAAGTAAACAAAAGTCCTGACAGTTCTGCAACTCGCGACTTTAAGACGTTCGATTGGAAGCAGAAAAGAGCACTGCGATTTCTGCTCTTTCCTGCTCTTTTTCTACTACCAGAAAATCTCAACTTGCTCTCGAGCGCAGAAATCTCAGGGCGCCCGAACAAACCTTTAATTGCTAGTTCATACATAAAGGTGCCAAGCTCACTAGCATTGGTAGATAGAATAACAGGTCTGAACATTGGCCTACGACCGTGGTTAAAACATTCAGGAAGCAGATGGTAGACATAAGGGAAGGTGAAGTTGTGACTGACCCCCTGGCGTCCCTGCCGTGCATGCTGCAGCCCTGCAGACAGCCGTAGCGACACACGATGACGCTGCTCCACGGAGCCTGGGGCTGACGCTGCGTCTCTGAGGCCTCGCTGAGAGAGCTCTCGTAGCCGGCGCTGTCCTCCTCGCTACGGTAGCTGTTGTCCTCGTAGTCGTGGTCCTGCACGGAGCTGCTACGCCGCGCCGTGGCCGTCCCCGCCGCACGGGAGCCGCTGGACGCGCGAGGTGACTGCTGCCCGCTCGTCGTCTTCTTGCCGCGCCGCGAGATTGTGAACTGCTGCGGGTCGTGGCCTTCACGCCGGATCATCTGCGGCAGGATGCGCCGCCTCGCGTTGATGAACCAGTTGGACACCTGCGACAACCAACAACACGTTAACAGGCTGTGCATGAACCAGTTAGACACCTGCGACAACCAACAACACGTTAACAGGCTGTGCCAACTGTTATGCTCGAATTACACATTTTCGCAATCACAGACCATGTCTCTATTTAAACATCTAGTTTACGATTATATACGTATTTTTTATATCGGTATTATTTCATTTTCACTCAATTGTGAGAAATAACTTATGTAGGCATTAATTGCAATACATTTCAATAAACCTATTTTTGAACCCTATGAAATTACTTGCGAGATTCCGTGATTCCATGTCAATGACTCAGCATAAATGTAAAAACATAATTGTAGTAATTGAAATTTAACCCATAAAGTAATAATATCATATAGAAAATAACAAATAGCACAGAAAAAAAGAATAAAACGCAGATTAATGACGGTATCCCTCTTCCGACGACGCCTCTCCTAGATGACTTAAAAATTACGCCCGACTAGTTGACATGCCCTATCTGTGCATAATGCAAGATAAGGTATCTTAGCGCCTACTGTCATATTTCCGAATAAATATTTGTGAAACATTACATTACGAACAAACAAAAAAAAAATTGCAGCTTCAGCTCAACAAGGTTGTATGTATGAGGTATGTCACGTGGCGCCGCAATAACGTTGATCTCAAGACTCCACAGTAACTTGTCTCCTCTTAGTTCTGGCTTAACATTCGTACGCCTCAATTTTTTGTTGGTTTTGTATTTTTATATCCCAGTCTCCCCCCCCCCCCTTCTCAAATACTCTTTCGTACCCAACTTAAATATATAGCCTCACTTGGTTTAAATTTTTAAAGCATTTATGATCACGGTAAATCTATTTACTTATGTTTGCAGAAAGTTGTTCCATTACAGTAGAGACAGGGATTGCATGACGATAATGGTGTGGATATAGTTTAAGTCAGTGAGCACTCTATTTCGTTACAACAGTAAATTGTATTTTGCGAATGTTCAAGCCAGAGAGGAAACCTGTAGTTAACCCGGAAACAGATATACTCTAATCAATTCTAAGGTTGCAGCTAATTCATTCAAGTGAAAGTCAATACAATTTTGGACAGCGTATATTTCATTTGAAATATTGAAAAATACAAAGTAACTGTGCTACGACACAATCATAATGTTAGGAATCAAGATATGATTCAGTTGCTTTGATTTATTTCGTTAGCAATCTTTATTTCTGCTGCAACCCTTAAGAGTTGACAGAGTATAGTTGTAAAGTTAGCGTCATGGATGGGATGGGACCAAGCCAAAGCACGATAAATGAGAAGGAGAAGGTACATTGCAAGTTTTTTTCTCTTATGAGAAGTGTGCTTGTATAAAGGATTGCAAATACTCTATTATTCCAGAAAGCAGTGTTCGATTTCAGTGCCCTTGATCACTTGCCCTTAACCTGTAAGCTCTTGTTTCCTTCATGAAGACACACACACACAAAGCTTGAAGGGAACATTCTAGGGTGCATATGAGACCTTGCTGTGAATTCGAACAGCAGCACGTGTGACGTCACTCCCGCGATGCACCTTTCAAGGGCTTGCAGCGTGGTAAGGGCCCATATACGGCCAAATCGAACACGGCCATTGTTTAAAGGTCAACACAATGAAACTGCCAAATATCCACAATCAAGCAAACTGAAAGTGTATGGACTTGATAAGAGTATGTGCGAACCTGCAGGCTGGTGAGGTTCGTCTCCTGCGACAAGGCGACCTTCTCGGCGTCGCTGGGGTAGGCGCGGTAGCGATGTACGTACAGCCAGTGCTTGAGGATCTTAACAGACTGCTTGGGAAGGTTGCCGCGCCGCTTCCTGGCGGCGGGCTGGCCGCCTCCGGAGACGCCCCCAGGCCTGGACGTCGGCCGCCGGGGGCAGTTTCGCGCGTCCTGCTCAGCCTCCGAGCTGGAGTCCTGGTCGTCCGTGCTGGACAGTGACGGTAGCCTCTCCCGACCTGCGGCACAATACAAGACTGCACTCAGCCAGCGACTACCTCCTACATCCCTACGACAGTAACGCCATCCTGTATATGCAGCATCGTACGATGTGACATCTCATACAGGAAATACTTTATCATAACTGAATAGTCAGAGGGAGTTACTGAAAATGCATATTTATAGGATCATAGCAGCTTACAATTCTGTGTGCAATTTTGTCTATAAATATTTTTAAATGTTACATTTTTTTCATTAAAAGGCAACGACAATTTTTTTATAAATGTAGGTAGGCTATATTTTAACTATTTCATTATTATAGTCAATTTTAAATACCCCAATTTTTTTGTTCAATTACTTTTGAAACATTGTATTTTGTGTGTGGTCATCCTTATGTGTACATACTTCAACACCATGAGCTGTTAACTTTTATCGATGGTGGATATATTTACATACTGGTGTACAACAATTTTAGTGCTAACCAGTGCTTGCGCAAACCGTCGTAAAATGTTATTGGTTGGACACAGAGTTCTGCATAAAAAAAGCAATGTACTCACTGTGTTCTGAAGTGAACTTATTTGTATTACAAAACAACACATTTGCTCTTTTTAAGTCCGTAAGCGGAGTACAAACGTAGTCATAAGTTATGTCTTAAAATCTGAGACTCAAAAGACTGAATAGAAGGTTTTGGATAAGAGTTGAAAATTTCTGTGGGAATTTGCCCTGCCTACTAGTACTCTCTGGGAATGAAACTTTTTTTAAAATCGAAACATGCTTATTTTTCTTCAACACTGTGAAATCTATGCACTGTGTTTATTACGTAGTCTGGCGTGTTTAATTTAACAAGCGGCGGAAATATACAAATTGGCTGAAAGAAAAAATAATCAGAACATTAAAAGTACTCATCCCAAGTTAGCAACAGAATTCAGAATAGTTCATATTTTCAACAACACTAATGTAATAATATTTATGCTAGAACTATATATTATTGAAATCATTGGAATCTGTTTAACAAATTCACATTGAAAAGAGGAGGAAAAAAATTTTAGCAAAAAAAATTTACGTAATTTGTTCCATCCCCCTGAAAATTTGCCAGTTTTGACATATAAGATTTTGCATCTTCACGGGCACACAATAAACACAAAATATTTGACTAGCCTTATTTCCCCGCAGTATTAAGATTCCACTACACCTCTGGTGTACTAATTCTTGGTTTCTAAGTAGTAATATTTGTTTTATACAGTAAAAATAAAATGTGTTCAGATAAAACCAACTTTATGTACGTATGTTCTTTAACATGTTTGCGCTAAATTCTCAATACTTGTCAAATGCAAATCGTAAACAACGAGAGAGAAAAAAATTAATATACAATTTTTATCTCATTGCTTACAAATTAATTAAATACATAAAGCAAATTCAGTGGAAAAAAAATGTTAAAGAAGACATCCATTAAATTGGTTCTATCTGAAGCCATTTTTATTTGTAATCGTAAACAAATATTACGACTTAAGAGGGGGTGGTACATAATGCAAAGCTAAAAGCATCAATCTATAACTGTAGGTTTCTTGAAGCCAATTTGAAAAAATGTAACGAACTTCTGGGGCACAACCTATGTCGTCGGAACCTCGTGCATTTAACTGCGGCGCAAGAGATCACGCGTAACGAATTTGTAATTACGGATTAATAATTACTCAAAGTTGGCAAATACCATTACCTAATATTGTCATTAACTATTTTATCCATATTGGCTTCAAAAAAGCGTAGAAATCAATTTATGTTTTCAGCGTTTATTTGTCTACCACGCACTCTTAAAATCCAAGAATTTGTTCATCAGGGGTATAGTGAAATGTTAAAGCAGTGAACATTTTTACAGGCAAGGAAGGAGCTAACACCTCACATGAGACCTCGGCTGTCCGAGGAGAGAGGACGACCTCGGAAGTTGTGGTCACGTCTGCCAATACCTGCCTGCCACTCCAAGCGAGTAGCCAATGTTGCTACTGTACAACGGCGAACGAAGCCAACCTTGCCGGTGGCGGGCTCTTTGATCTGCAGGGACACGTGCGGGGAGGATCGCCTCAATACTGATCGTCCTGGGACACGTGCGAACAACACCTTCTATGAGGATGTCGCTTCTTCACGCACGCGCCCACACGGATAAACAACACCAACCAGGACTGACAGAGTGTGTGTGCCAAACATCTGCTGCCAAAAGTTTCCAAAAGGGGCGACTGAATTGTTGCTCCTTAGAAGAGCTCCTACGAATACAACACACATTCCAAACTATGTTCTTATAAGTTCTAAAGTTAGGCACGATTATTAAAAAGGTGATTTTCGTCCATTTCGACACGGCTACATGCGGCTTTTTTTAGAATGTCATATCCGGTAAAATACCAACTACACTGATTACATACATACACGCACATATCATAGAGAGAGGTATAGGACGTTCACGATTAAGTGAGCACTGCATAAGATTTCTTTCAGCGATTTTGCTGACATCTTTACAGTACCAGGCTAAAGTTTAAGACCGCCATATAAAATCATCAAAGGTTCATAGAACCAAGTTTTAGAGCAATATTGTTCCTCCTTTTTTTTTGTAACATTCTTACACATATTCTGAAAGAACCCCTATAGCCACAATGATAGGCTATGTTTAGTTCAGGAGTTATGAAGTTTAAAAGATTTTCTTGCAACCACTAAATTACCAGATTTTGCGTACATATACAAAACACTTTTAGTCCTATACAGTTGAAATTACATCGACGTTGAATTTTCTACTCGTTTGGAAAAGTGTGTTTGTAATTTTGGTCAAACAAATTAAAAAATGCGAGAAAAAAAATTCGACAAAAAAATTGGGCACATTTTTTACAAACACAGATCAAGTAATTTCTGTAAGGAGACAAGACTGAATTGCTCTAAACATCTCACGTACACGGAATGTGACTTGTAATTGCACGTGTTGAGCAAAAGATAAACAACACGCAGGAAAAAAACAGGCTCCGGTAGCTCATTCGGTAGTAAAGTTTTAATTCCTTAAATAGAGTGTAAAAAAGTGCACTTCTTACTGTTTTTTAATTCGATAAATGTGCCCAAATTTTCTGTGGAATTTTTTTCTAATTTTTTAATTCGACCAAAATTACAAACACACTTTTATAAACGAAAAGAAAATACAATGTCGATGTAACTCAACAGTATAGAACTTTTTTTGTACATCGCAAAATGTAGCAATTTTGTGGTTGCAAGAAAATCATACAGACTTAATAACCCCTAAACTAAACATAGCCTATATTTGTGGCAGTGGGGATTCTTTTCTTATATGTGTTAGACCATTCAAAAAAATTAGAATCAATACGGCGGCAAACCTTTACGCGTCATATGAGCACTATGATGATTTTACATGGTAGTCTTAAACTTTAGACCGGTACTGTACTACTATTAATATGAAAATTTCCATGTAACTAAAAACCAGTGTAAACGTTTCAACACTCAAAAGTTAACGTCTATCGGTCCAATAAAACATATTTTTAATTAATTACAAGTTCTGCTGAGTGCTCAGTTTACAGTGTACCTGCCGTAAGAACAGTTTTGCAGCGTATCTACTCATTCATTATTAGATTAAACTACCAAACGTACCCCCACCTCCGTCCCATATTTCCCCAAGCAAAATGAAATGCATTTCATCCAGAAATGTACCAACCGGATTCATAAAACAAGAACAGAATTCGCTTGACTGCACACCATATTTTCCACAAATAAAATTACAAGCTCACTGCATGAAGTCCCTTAGGAAAAAAACACTACTGCAAACACACTGCTCGCCAATTAATGCTGCGCGTTTATTACGCGGTACTGGCAGCAGTATTACTCTTTACACGCGCGCCAGTGTCGCCCGTATTGCTGATCTTTTATCGCCTCCAGCTGACAGAAAAGGATTACTCAAGGACGTCTCAGTGTTGAAGCCGACGTTTTAGCGTCTATTCTTGGATGAAACGCAATCTTAGCACAATAATAGCTCTTGAGTCGTGGATCGCAAACATGTTTATCGTACCGAACGTTCAAAAAACAAGTCAAGTGATGTGTTGAGTGAGTCTGCAAACTGATTGTTTCGTTATCAGTAACAAACAGAAACGAATGATGTGAAATAATCATTACAGATTTTCTTATATGATGGTTTTCAACTAAACAGAAAAAACGTTAGAGGTGGCATTACCGACGAATGTGTTCAAAACATAATGGAATTTAGATCCTAATAAAAATTTTGCAGTTGGATGAATTTACTTACAGTAAATCGATGACGTGGAACGATGAGGATGCGTATGTACGTCGTTGTACAATGTCATTTAATTACGTACCATATTTCTACTGACAACCAACCCAACCATCCATATAGAATAAACCGAATCTGCTTCGTGATACTAAGGCTTAGAACGTTTTTTATCAGAAATACGTTAAAACATTTTAATTGTGATCTTACATTCGACACATTAGTCACATATTGCTGAAACTAACACACGCCTGCTCTCTGTTGGTAACATAGCGAACTATGTGTAAAGATCTTCCCCAATTTAGTGAGGCCCGCAGAGGGGTTCGTCACGATATGCGTGGTACGTGCTAGATAAATAAACGCTGAACGCATCAATTGATTTCTACGATTTTTTAGAAACCAATATGGATAAAATACTCAATAACAATCCTATAAAACGGTATTTGCCAACTTAATGAGTGAATATTTACCCAGAATTACTAATTCGTTACGCGTTATCTCTTGCGCCGCAGTTAAATGCACGAGGTTCCGGCATCAGAGATTGTGCCTCAGAAGTTCGTAACACTGGAAACAATTACGTTTAAAACGTTGGCTAAAACTATTGTCTAGGATAGATATTGTTTAATTTTCGCAAATTGGCTTCAAGAAACCTACAATTATAGATTAATCCTTAAAGCTAGAAATAAAATAAACACTGAATTCTACAACTGAAATCTACACTTTCTGAAAGACAATATAGAAAAACTACAAAGCAACAATCCTTGATAACGATATCTGCCAACTTAACGAGCAAACATTTACCAAAAATTATGCATATGTTAACCGTGATCTTTTGCGCCGAAATTATATGTTAACAATTTCGGCGTCAGAGATTGTCTTCAGATATACGCTACTCGTGAACAATTTTTGCTAGGAAAGTTGGCAAAAACTTTTGTCTGGTATTGCTTCGAGAAACCTACAATTCTAAACTAATGCATTTAGCGCTGAATTGTATACAACACACTTTAAGGTATATTACAATATATCTCAGGTTTTCTCTTATACAAACTGAATGTGTGTTCATAACGTATGCGCACCTATACCTACCATTAATTCTATTGCGATGAAACTTTGGTAATTAGTAATTTGTTGTGCATCGCTCACGAATTTTTTTTTGTGGGGGGGGGGGCAGAATATAGCGTAGCAAAAAATGTAATGGGCATTGCAACGCACACCGGGACCGCCAGTATATAATAATGAAACCACACAAAATAACGCCCCCGTCAATACATTATTTTAAATACATTGCCATGCAATAATTATACATAGTGCATACTAAACTCAACAGAGAGGCTATTTGCAACACCCTTAACCAAGTCGTTCTCAAGACATCGCCACACAAAGTTAACGGCGAGCGAACTTCAGACGAATTTGTTATTTGTGATCTCGTTATAAAAACCAGGGGAGCATGGCCAGGCGCGGATCGAGGGAAGCATGGACCCCCCCCCCCTTCCTTTAATGTATAGTCTGTCTGTAAAATTATACCAATTTTTTAAGAGATACGTTTAATTTTTTTGTTTGTTTAGGAAATGCCTTAAATAGCACCATTTTGCACCTCAGAAACTAAATTTTTCCGGGCGAGATCCTCCGGACCCCCCCCCCCCCCAATCGTTCTTCTTTGACTCGGGATGTGAGCATAGCTACTTTTTAGGAACCCCCCCCCTCCCACCATCAACTGTGGATGGCCGAAACGTCAGCGAACAAGGGCTTCACATAGCTGTGCAGGTAGTTGGTAAGGTGAGACAATGTTGAGGACATGACAGCCTGTCTATTCTTGTCTTGGGCCTGTGGTGCAGACATGTGTGTACGACTAATGTTATCATCGTCGCCACAGAGACAGTCCCTAATGACCTCCCCCGAGGCAGACTGCTGGAGACAACAAGCCGTCCAGACGACTGGACTGGCTCGTGCTGCCTCAGCTGCCCAACACACACTGCAGTCCTCCGTATTTATTGCGAGTTCGTCATACTAAAGCCCGGTTCACACTTCAGTATAGAACTCCGTACTTAATTTCACAGATAGAGCCCGCCTTATTTTTCATTGTAGTGTATGTTTACGCGCATGCGCAACGCACACTAACTGCCACGGCGCATGGAAAGTAGACGAGCAGGGTTGCCAATGTGACTTTAATATAAATAAATTCATGTTTCCCGCTAAACAACAGCAGCCGGAGTTATCAAAACATAAATAATACAAAATAGTGTAACTTATTTGGGAGTCACATGCGTGTCTTGTTTGAGAAATAGTTGTCGATAATTCTTAAAGTTATAATTTATGGATTATAGCAACCAACATCACAAACACATTTTACGTACCAAAGTTGTTAGTTAAACAGTGATAGCGTGTACATAACACAGAAGTTTTGCTACATAATTCTGGTATTAAATAGCTATCCATTTTTATGAACAGAAATAAGTAATTGAGTAGAAGATTCAGGCTAGTGTGTACCGGACTTAAGGCGACCGCCTGGTGAAGGGTATGTTTGTGTGTGTGAGGCGAAAATCTATGAGGCGCTACGAGCGACGTCGGCCGGCACATATGCTGTGATATCGCCTCTACGGCCAAAGTCGTTAACGAGCGCGCAGTGTTCCCGCCGTAACGTTTTTACTGTGCGACTCTAAGCGGTGACGCTATCATTTTATTGACCGCGTTACTGTAGCAAAATCCAGTGTACTTGTAGACCTCAATGTCCAACAAATCCGCTACATATATCTTGAGAAACAAGCGCGTGGAAAAAGCCGATTTTAGCCAAGTTTGAGGGTTATAAAATAATGCTTACAATGTGCGTGGTGTCTTGAAAGTCACATTCACAAGTAGTCTGACGTGTATTTTCTTTTCGTACACAAGCTTTGTGGATGTATGTTTACTTGTCTCTGAGAAAAAACGTTAACTCCGAACACGCTGCACGCAGCTCGAGCGCCACCCAGGCGGTCGCCTTAGGGCGCGGTTCACCTCAGTTTTCAACGTCTTTTTTTTTGTACCATATACTTTTTTTCTTATTTTAGACATAAATTGTGATTAAAACTTCCTCTTAGGAAATTTTTGTATCTCTTATAGTTTTTGCGTAATGAGTCGTAAACGTCAAAATTTGCACATTACGGTTTTATGTACACCACTAAAAACAAATGACATACCAAACCGAAAAAATTCACAGTATAGAACAATGTTGTAGGCTATGATTTGACATATATAAAACAAAACCCAAAGTATTTTTGTATTTAATAAATATACGGAATTTTAAAATGAAAATTTATTTATTTATTTATTTATTTATTTCACCCAGAGGACTTGGTTACATCGAGCAGGGTGCTCACCAAGTATAGGGTTCGTCATATAATTCACAATATACATATACAATATTTACAATGCACATTACAAGGTAGGACCCTTATAACAATTACTATTTACAGACATACGACACTATTTATGCATACAGTCTATATAATAGATATAGCCTAAGAAGAGTAACAATGAGCCTGAGATAGATAAAATGTTGCTACATGTAAATACACAAGTAAACACATACATATATTTACACATGTACACACTTTCTCATGAAAGTGAGGAGAGGGGAAGCTGCTGTTTTATAGTCACATAATCAAGAGACGCTGTGGCAAAATTTTTAATAGTTGGATATAGGTTACATTTAACCTTGCAAGGAAGGATGTGAATATGGAATGATCTATGATTGATTTAAGTTCTGGTTTCTGTGGTTTGATCTAAATTGTGGTTATTTAAGAATGCCTCTATGTCATGTACGTTATACAAATACTGGTTTTCAAATATTTTATCAATGAGTGCATAGAATTTAGAGTCATTTGT